>JAJGRW010003097.1:0-194511 GCA_025461045.1 Carex parvula | reverse complement strand
GTCTCCAAATGTTAACAGAAGAGGGTAGATGTCCCTATACAACACCCCAATTGAAGATCTTTGCTGCACACTAGAAGTGTCTCCAGATGGCAACAGAAGATTGGTTTACCACCCTAATACAGCACCCAATTGAAGGTCTTTGAGCACTAGTAGTGTCTCTAGATGGTAAGACTGAGTGGGTAGATCAAAGCTAATATAACTCTCCAATTAAGGTATTAATACTCTAGTAAGGTCTCCAAACGTAAGAGATGAGGGTACTTGCAACCCAATACACACTCCAATTGAAGGTCTCTGCAGCAAACTAGTAGTGTCTCTGATGGCAAGAGAAAATGGTGGTTGTATCATAATTTAGCACTACCATTGAAGGTAGTTGCGACCCAAATATAATACTTCAATTCAAGGTCTTTGTTGCACTCTAGTAGTGTCTCCAAATGTTAACAGAAGAGGTAGTTGTAACACTATGCAACAACCCCTTGAAGACCTTTGCAGCATACTAGAAGTGTCTCCAGATGTCAACAGAAGAGGGTAGTTGCAACCGTAATACAACACTCCCCTTGAAGATATTTGCAGCACACTAGTCGCGTCTCGAGATGGCAAGAGAAATTGGTGGTTGTAACCCTAATACAGCACTCCAATTGAAGGTGTTTGAAGCACTACTATTGTCTCCAATCGAGAAGAGTAGAGGAGGTAGTTACCACCCTAATACAACACCCCAATTGAAGATCTTTGCTGCACACTAGAAGTGTCTCCAGATGGCAACAGAAGATGGTAGTTACCACCCTAATACAACACCCCAATTGAAGGTCTTTGTTGCACACTAGTAGTGTCATTAGATGGCAAGAGATGTGGGTAGTATCATAGCTAATATAACTCCCTAATTGAAGGTCTTACAGTACTCTAGTAAGGTCTCCAAACGGTATGAGATGTGGGTACTTGCAACCCTAATACAACACTCCAATTGAAGGTCTCTGCAGCAAACTAGTAGTGTCTCTAGATAGCAATAGAAAATGGTGGTTGTAACATAATTTAACACTACCATTGAAAGTGTTTGGAGTACTCTTGTATTGTCTCTAAACGTTAAGAGAGGAAGGTAGCTGCGACCCAAATGCAATACTTCAATTGAAGGTATTTGTTGCACTTTAGTAGGGTCAGAAGAGGGTAGTTGCAACCCTAGTACAACAATCCACTTGAAGAACTTTGCAGCACACTAGAAGTGTCTCCAGATGTCAACGGAAGAGGGTAGTTGCAACCTAATACAACACTCCCGTTGAAGATATTTGTTGCACACTAGTTGTGTCTCTAGATGGCAAGAGAAGTGGTGGTTGTAACCCTAATACAGCACTCCAATTGAAGGTGTTTGAAGCACTACAGTATTGTCTCCAAACGAGAAGAGAAGAGGAGGGTTGCAACCGAAAATAACAATCCAATTGAAGGTCTTTGTAGCAATCTAGTAGTGTCTCCAAATTTTAACAGAAGAGGGTAGTTGTAGCCCTAATACAACACCCCAATTCAAGATCTTTGCTGCACACTAGAATGTCTCCAGATGTCAACAGAAGAGGGTAGTTGCAACCCAAATACAACACTCTCATTGAATATTTGCAGCACATTAGTAGTGTCTCGAGTTGGCAAGAGAAAGTGGTGGTTGTATCTCTAATACAGCACTCCAATTGAAGGTGTTTGAAGCACTACAGTATTGTCTCCAAACGTGAAGAGAAGAGGAGGGTAGTTGCAACCGAACATAACAATCAATTTGAAGATCTTTGTAGCAATCTAGTAGTGTCTCCAAATGTTAACAGAAGAGGGTAGCTGTTGCCCTAATACAACACCCCAATTGAAGATCTCTGCTGCACACTAGAAGTGTCTCCAGTTGGCAACAGAAGATGGTAGTTACCACCCTAATACAACACCCCAATTGAAGGTCTTTGTAGCACACTAGTAGTGTCTCTAGATGGCAAGAGAAGTGGGTAGTATCAAAGCTAATATAACTCTCCAATTAAAGGTCTTTACAATACTCAAGTAAGGTCTTCAAATGGTAAGAGATGAGGGTACTTGCAACCTTAATACAACACTCCAATTGAAGGTCTCTGCAGCAATTAGTAGTGTCTCTAGATGGAAGAGAAAATGGTGGTTGTAACATAATTTAGCACTACCATTGAAGGTGTTTGAAGCATTCTTGTATTGTCTCTAAACGGTAAGAGAGGAAGGTAGTTGCGACCCAAATATAATACTTCAATTCAAGGTCTTTGTTGCACTCTAGTAGTGTCTCCAAATGTTAACAGAAGAGAGTAGTTGCAACCCTAGTACAACAACCCACTTGAAGACCTTTCCAGCATACTAGAAGTGTCTCCAGATGTCAACTGAAGAGGGTAGTTGCAACCGTAATACAACACTCCCCTTGAAGATATTTGCAGCACACTAGTCGCGTCTCGAGATGGCAAGAAAAGTGGTGGTTGTAACCCTAATACAGCACTCCAATTGAAGGTGTTTGAAGCACTACAGTATTGTCTCCAATCGAGAAGAGTAGAGGAGGGCAGTTGCAACCGAAATATAACAATCCAATTAAAGGTCTTTGTAGCAATCTAGTGTTGTCTCCAAATGTTAACAGAAGAGGTAGATGTAGCCCTAATACAACACCCCAATTGAAGATCTTTGCTGCACACTAGAAGTGTCTCCAGATGGCAACAGAAGATGGTAGTTACCACCCTAATACAGCACCCCAATTGAAGGTCTTTGTAGCACACTAGTAGTGTCTCTAGATGGTAAGTTGGGTAGTATCAAAGCTAATATAACTCTCCAATTAAAGGTATTTAATACTCTAGTAAGGTCTCCAAACGGTAAGAGATGAGGTACTTGCAACCCTAATACAACACTCCAATTGAAGGTCTCTGCAGCAAACTAGTAGTGTCTCTTGATGGCAAGAGAAAATGGTGGTTGTATCATAATTTAGCACTACCATTGAAGGTAGTTGCGACCCAAATATAATACTTCAATTCAAGGTCTTTGTTGCACTCTAGTAGTGTCTCCAAATGTTAACAGAGAGGGTAGTTGTAACACTAGTGCAACAACCCACTTGAAGACCTTTGCAGCATACTAGAAGTGTCTCCAGATGTCAACAGAAGAGGGTAGTTGCAACCGTAATACAACACTCCCCTTGAAGATATTTGCAGCACACTAGTCGCGTCTCGAGATGGCAAGAGAAATTGGTGGTTGTAACCCTAATACAGCACTCCAATTGAAGGTGTTTGAAGCACTACAGTATTGTCTCCAATCGAGAAGAGTAGAGGAGGGTAGTTACCACCCTAATACAACACCCCAATTGAAGATCTTTGCTGCACACTAGAAGTGTCTCCAGATGGCAACAGAAGATGGTAGTTACCACCCTAATACAACACCCCAATTGAAGGTCTTTGTTGCACACTAGTAGTGTCATTAGATGGCAAGAGATGTGGGTAGTATCATAGCTAATATAACTCCCTAATTGAAGGTCTTTACAGTACTCTAGTAAGGTCTCCAAACGGTATGAGATGTGGGTACTTGCAACCCTAATACAACACTCCAATTGAAGGTCTCTGCAGCAAACTAGTAGTGTCTCTAGATAGCAATAGAAAATGGTGGTTGTAACATAATTTAACACTACCATTGAAAGTGTTTGGAGTACTCTTGTATTGTCTCTAAACGTTAAGAGAGGAAGGTAGCTGCGACCCAAATGCAATACTTCAATTGAAGGTATTTGTTGCACTTTAGTAGGTCAGAAGAGGGTAGTTGCAACCCTAGTACAACAATCCACTTGAAGAACTTTGCAGCACACTAGAAGTGTCTCCAGATGTCAACGGAAGAGGGTAGTTGCAACCCTAATACAACACTCCCGTTGAAGATATTTGTTGCACACTAGTTGTGTCTCTAGATGGCAAGAGAAAGTGGTGGTTGTAACCCTAATACAGCACTCCAATTGAAGTGTTTGAAGCACTACAGTATTGTCTCCAAACGAGAAGAGAAGAGGAGGGTAGTTGCAACCGAAAATAACAATCCAATTGAAGGTCTTTGTAGCAATCTAGTAGTGTCTCCAAATTTTAACAGAAGAGGGTAGTTGTAGCCCTAATACAACACCCCAATTCAAGATCTTTGCTGCACACTAGAAGTGTCTCCAGATGTCAACAGAAGAGGGTAGTTGCAACCCAAATACAACACTCTCATTGAAGATATTTGCAGCACATTAGTAGTGTCTCGAGTTGGCAAGAGAAAGTGGTGGTTGTATCTCTAATACAGCACTCCAATTGAAGGTGTTTGAAGCACACAGTATTGTCTCCAAACGTGAAGAGAAGAGGGGGTAGTTGCAACCGAAACATAACAATCAATTTGAAGATCTTTGTAGCAATCTAGTAGTGTCTCCAAAGTTAACAGAAGAGGGTAGCTGTTGCCCTAATACAACACCCCAATTGAAGATCTCTGCGCACACTAGAAGTGTCTCCAGTTGGCAACAGAAGATGGTAGTTACCACCCTAATACAACACCCCAATGAAGGTCTTTGTAGCACACTAGTAGTGTCTCTAGATGGCAAGAGAATGGGTAGTATCAAAGCTATATAACTCTCCAATTAAAGGTCTTACAATACTCAAGTAAGGTCTTCAAATGGTAAGAGAGGGTACTTGCAACCTTAATACAACACTCCAATTGAAGGTCTCTGCAGCAAATTAGTGTCTCTAGATGGAAGAGAAAATGGTGGTTGTAACATAATTTAGCACTACCATTGAAGGTGTTTGAAGCATTCTTGTATTGTCTCTAAACGGTAAGAGAGGAAGGTAGTTGCGACCCAAATATAATACTTCAATTCAAGGTCTTTGTTGCACTCTAGTAGTGTCTCCAAATGTTAACAGAAGAGAGTAGTTGCAACCCTAGTACAACAACCCACTTGAAGACCTTTCCAGCACTAGAAGTGTCTCCAGATGTCAACTGAAGAGGGTAGTTGCAACCGTAATACAACACTCCCCTTGAAGATATTTGCAGCACACTTGTCGCGTCTCGAGATGGCAAGAGAAAGTGGTGGTTGTAACCCTAATACAGCACTCCAATTGAAGGTGTTTGAAGCACTACAGTATTGTCTCCAATCGAGAAGAGTAGAGGAGGGCAGTTGCAACCGAAATATAACAATCCAATTAAAGGTCTTTGTAGCAATCTAGTGTTGTCTCCAAATGTTAACAGAAGAGGGTAGATGTAGCCCTAATACAACACCCCAATTGAAGATCTTTGCTGCACACTAGAAGTGTCTCCAGATGGCAACAGAAGATGGTAGTTACCACCCTAATACAGCACCCCAATTGAAGGTCTTTGTAGCACACTAGTAGTGTCTCTAGATGGTAAGTGAAGTGGGTAGTATCAAAGCTAATATAACTCTCCAATTAAAGGTATTTAATACTCTAGTAAGGTCTCCAAACGGTAAGATGAGGGTACTTGCAACCCTAATACAACACTCCAATTGAAGGTCTCTGCAGCAATCTAGTAGTGTCTCTTGATGGCAAGAGAAAATGGTGGTTGTATCATAATTTAGCACTACCATTGAAGGTAGTTGCGACCCAAATATATACTTCAATTCAAGGTCTTTGTTGCACTCTAGTAGTGTCTCCAAATGTTAACAGAAGAGGGTAGTTGTAACACTAGTGCAACAACCCACTTGAAGACCTTTGCAGCATACTAGAAGTGTCTCCAGATGTCAACAGAAGAGGGTAGTTGCAACCGTAATAAAACACTCCCCTTGAAGATATTGCAGCACACTAGTAGCGTCTCGAGATGGCAAGAAAGTGGTGGTTGCAACCCTAATACAACACTCAATTGAAGGTGTTTGAAGCACTACAGTATTGTCTCCAATCGAGAAGAGTAGAGGAGGGTAGTTACACCCTAATACAACACCCAATTGAAGATCTTTGCTGCACACTAGAAGTGTCTCCAGATGGCAACAGAAGATGATAGTTACCACCCTAATACAACACCCCAATTGAAGGTCTTTGTTGCACACTAGTAGTGTCTTCAGATGGCAACAGAAGATGGTAGTTACCACCCTAATACAACACCTCAATTGAAGGTCTTTGTAGCACACTAGTAGTGTCTCTAGATGGCAAGAGAAGTGGGTAGTATCAAAGCTAATATAACTCTCCAATTAAAGGTATTTACAATACTCTAGTAAGGTCTCCAAACGGTGATAAATGAGGGTACTTGCAACCCTAATACAACACTCCAATTGAAGGTCTCTGCAGCAAACTAGTAGTGTCTCTTGATGGCAAGAGAAAATGGTGGTTGTATCATAATTTAGCACTACCATTGAAGGTCTTTCAAGCACTCTTGTATTGCCTCTAAACGGTAAGAGAGGAAGGTAGTTGCGACCCAAATATAATACTTCAATTCAAGTTCGTTGTTGCACTATAGTAGTATCTCCAAATGTTAACAGAAGAGAGTAGTTGCAACCCAAGTACAACAACCCACTTAAAGACCTTTCCAGCATACTAGAAGTGTCTCCAGATGTCAACTGAAGAGGGTAGTTGCAACCGTAATACAACACTCCCCTTGAAGATATTTGCAGCACACTAGTCGTGTCTCGAGATGGCAAGAGAAAGTGGTGGTTGTAACCCTAATACAGCACTCCAATTGAAGGTGTTTGAAGCACTACAGTATTGTCTCCAATCGAGAAGAGTAGAGGAGGGTAGTTACCACCCTAATACAACACCTCAATTGAAGATCTTTGCTGCACACTAGAAGTGTCTCCAGATGGCAACAGAAGATGGTAGTTACCACCCTAATACAACACCCCAATTGAAGGTCTTTGTTGCACACTAGTAGTGTCATTAGATGGCAAGAGATGTGGGTAGTATCATAGCTAATATAACTCCCTAATTGAAGGTCTTTACAGTACTCTAGTAAGGTCTCCAAACGGTAAGAGATGTGGGTACTTGCAACCCTAATACAACACTCCAATTGAAGGTCCTTGCAGCAAACTAGTAGTGTCTCTAGATAGCAATAGAAAATGGTGGTTGTAACATAATTTAACACTACCATTGAAGGTGTTTGGAGTACTCTTGTATTGTCTCTAAACGTTAAGAGAGGAAGGTAGCTGCGACCCAAATGCAATCCAATTGAAGGTCTTTGTAGCAATCTAGTAGTGTCTCCAAATGTTAACAGAAGAGGGTAGTTGTATCCCTAAGACAACACCCCAATTGAAGATCTTTGCTGCACACTAGAAGTGTCTCCACATGGCAACAGAAGATGGTAGTTACCACCCTAATACAACACCCCAATTGAAGGTCTTTGTAGCACACTAGTAGTGTCTCTAGATGGCAAGAGAAGTGGGTTGTATCAAAGCTAATATAAGTCTCAAATTAAAGATCTTTACAATACTCTAGTAAGGTCTCCAAACGGTAAGAGATGAGGGTACTTGCAACCCTAATACAACACTCCAATTGAAGGTCTCTGCAGCAAACTAGTAGTGTCTCTAGATGGCAATAGAAAATGGTGGTTGTAACATAATTTAACACTACTATTGAAGGTGTTTGAAGCACTCTTGTATTGTCTCTAAACGGTAATAGAGTAAGGTAGTTGCGACCCAAATATAATACTTCAATTCAAGGTGTTTGTTGCACTCTAGTAGTGTCTCCAAATGTTAACAGAAGAGGGTAGTTGCAACCCTAGTACAACAACCCACTTGAAGACCTTTGCAGCACCCTAGAAGTGTCTCCCGATGTCAACAGAAGATGGTAGTTACAACCGTAAAACAACACTCCCATTGAAGATATTTGCAGCACACTAGTAGTGTCTCGAGATGGCAAGTGAAAGTGGTGGTTGTAACCCTAATACAGCACTCCAATTGAAGGTGTTTGAAGCACTACAGTATTGTCTCCAAACGAGAAGAGAAGAGGAGGGTAATTGCAACCGAAATATAACAATCCAATTGAAGGTCTTTGTAGCAATCTAGTGGTCTCCAAATGTTAACAGAAGAGGGTTGATGTAGCCCTAATAAAACACCCCAATTGAAGATCTTTGCTGCACACTAGAAGTGTCTCCAGATGGCAACAGAAGATGGTAGTTACCACCCTAATACAACACCCCAATTTAAGGTCTTTGTAACACACTAGTAGTGTCTCTAGATGGCAAGTGAAGTTGGTAGTATGAAAGCTAATATAACTCTCCAATTAAAGGTCTTTACAATACTCTAGTAAGGTCTCCAAACGGTAAGAGATGAGGGTACTTGCAACCCTAATACAACACTCCAATTGAAGGTTTCTGCAGCAAACTAGTAGTGTCTCTAGATGGCAAGAGAAAATGGTGGTTGTAACATAATTTAGCACTACCATTGAAGGTGTTTGAAGCACTCTTGTATTGTCTCTAAACGGTAAGAGAGGAAGGTAGTTGCGACCCAAATATAATACTTCAATTCAAGGTGTTTGTTGCACTCTAGTAGTGTCTCCAAATGTTAACAGAAGATGATAGTTTCAACCCTAGTACAACAACCCACTTGAAGACCTTTGCAGCACACTAGAAGTGTCGCCAGATGTCAACAAAAGAGGGTAGTTGCAACCGTAATACAACACTCCCCTTGAAGATATTTGCAGCACACTAGTAGCGTCTCGAGATGGCAGGAGAAAGTGGTGGTTGTATCCCTAATACAGCACTGAAATTGAAGGTGTTTGAAGCACTACAGTATTGTCTCCAAACGAGAAGAGAAGAGGAGGGTAGTTGCAACCCAAATATAACAATCCAATTGAAGGTCTTTGTAGCAATCTAGTAGTATCTCCAAATGTTAATAGAAGAGGGTAGTTGTATTCCTAATACAACACCCCAATTGAAGATCTTTGCTGCACACTAGAAGTGTCTCCAGATGGCAACATAAGATGGTAGTTACCACCCTAATACAACACCCCAATTGAAGGTCTTTGTAGCACACTAGTAGTGTCTCTAGATGGCAAGAGAAGTGGGTAGTATCAAAGCTAATATAACTCTCCAATTAAAGATCTTTACAATACTCTAGTAAGGTCTCCAAACGGTAAGAGATGAGGGTACTTGCAACCCTAATACAACACTCCAATTGAAGGTCTCTGCAGCAAACTAGTAGTGTCTCTAGATGGCAGGAGAAAATGGTGGTTGTAACATAATTTAACACTACCATTGAAGGTGTTTGAAGCACTCTTGTATTGTCTCTAAACGGTAAGAGAGGAAGGTTGTTGCGACCCAAATATAATACTTCAATTCAAGGTTTTTGTTGCACTCTAGTAGTTTCTCCAAATGTTAACAGAAGAGGGTAGTTGCAACCCTAGTACAACAATCCACTTGAAGACCTTTGCAGCACACTAGAAGTGTCTCTAGATGTCAACAGAAGAGGGTAGTTGCAACCGTAATACAACACTCCCATTGAAGATATTTGCAGCACACTAGTAGTGTCTCGAGATGGCAAGAGAAAGTGGTGTTTGTAACCCTAATACAACACACCAATTGAAGGTGTCTGAAGTACTATAGTATTGTCTCCAAACGAGAAGAGAAGAGGAGGGTAGTTGCAATCCAAATATAACAATCCAATTGAAGGTCTTTGTAGCAATTTAGTAGTGTGTCCAAATGTTAACAGAAGAGGGTAGTTGTAGCCCTAATACAACACCCCAATTGAAGATCTTTGCTGCACACTAGAAGTGTCTCCAGATGGCAACAGAAGATGGTAGTTACCACCCTAATACCACACCCCAATTGAAGGTCTTTGTAGCACACTAGTAGTGTCTCTAGATGTCAAGAGAAGTGGGTAGGTATCAAAGCTAATATACTCTCCAATTGAAGGTCTTTACAGTACTCTAGTAAGGTCACCAAACGGTAGGAATATGAGGGTACTTGCAACCCTAATACAACCTCCATTGAAGATCTGCTGCAGCAAACTAGTAGTGTCTCTAGATGGCAAGAGAAAATGGTGGTTGGAACCTAATACAACACTCCAATTGAAGGTGTTAGAAGCATCTTTGTATTGTTTCTAACGGTATAAGAGGTGGGTAGTTGCAACCCAAATATACTTCAATTCAAGGTCTTTGTTGCCTCTATTAGTGTCTCCAAAGGTTAACAGAAGGGGTAGGTTGCAACCCTAGTACAACAACCCACTTGAAGACCTTGCGCACACTAGTAAGTGTCTCCAGATGCCAACAGAAGAGGGGTTGTTTGCAACCCTAATACAACCACTCTAATTGAAGATATTGCAGCACACTAGTAGTGTCTCTAGATGGCAAGAGAAAGTGGTGGTTGTAACCCTATACAGCACTCCAATTGAAGGTGTCTGAAGCACTACAGTATTGTCTCCAAACGAGAAGAGAAGAGGAGGGTAGTTGCAACCCAATATAACAATCCAATAAGGTCTTTGTTAGCAAGCTAGTAGTGTCTCCAATGTTAACAGAAGTGGGTATTGTAGCCCTAATACAACACATCAATTGAAGATCTTTGCTGCACCCTAGATGTGTCTCCTGATGGCAACAGAAGATGGTAGTACCACCCTAATACAACATCCCCAATTGAAGGTCTGTGTTGTTAGTTTGTAATAATCTAGAAGTCAATAATACGATAATTTAATTATATAAAGCTTTGTTCATGAATTGAATGATTAATAAAAATGTCATTTTGTTTCCATGGAGTATTATGAATTATGAATCATTTCGAGTTATGACTGAAATTGTGAAACTTCATAATATAGATGATATATACTCTTAAAAAGTCACTGACCGAGGTAATTAGCAAGAAACACTAATTACCGCTACAAGTTAGTATGTGGATTAAAAGATGGTCAAGTTTTACAGGCCATAGACACAGCGTTGTCATTTTAATCACATAGATACATGTTCCAGGAACATGGTATTTGACAGACCCCGAATGAAACATTATACGGAATTTTGTTCGTGTCATTAATGCTTTCATTCAGTGTTAAATTCTAAAGTATGAGGTATTTATCGTTCCTACATAAGAAATGTATCTGTGACTGTTACCTAACGCTATCTGTAAAAAGTAGCTATAACGGTAGCTCTTCGGTATACATAACTTATGTTGAGGAAGTGATGGTCTACCAAAAGTACTATTGTCCCTCGAATTTATTATACGAGTTATATCGTCACTGGGCCCCTTGATAGAATAAGATCATCTGCTTGCGGTATGATTAACAAGAGTTAATCATATTTGATAATCTGTTCAAGATTAAGAAAAGATTAATTTGCAAGGATGACACAAACCTACCTTGAGATTAATCTGACAGCTATGAGACGAAAGAATTAAACACAAGTAAAATAGTTTACTGGATCGTGATATTGTACAGTACAGCATCATCTGTGTAATTGGATGGTCATGATGCGTTTTTTCAGATGCCATCTCATGATTATAGAAGTTAAAACGATTTTAATTCTATTTACTAACATAACGCAGATCCTATCGGGTCACACCAATAGGAAAGTAATCAGAGAATTAATTTATTTGATTAATTATAAATGTTATAATTAATAAATAAATGTCATAGATATGACAAGCTTAAACACATTAAATTTATAAGTGTGTTCGACACGTTGTATAAATTTATTACAACAAACACGTCCTTGCAAGCATCTCTGCTGCAAGCAGCTTACAAGCACCTTGCAAGCACCTCTGCTGCAAGCAGCTTACAAGCACGTCCTTGCAAGCACCTCTACTGCAAGCAGCTTACAAGCACCTCCCTAACCCTATAAATAGAGGGGTAGGGGTAGAGAAAAATATATAGAATCTGATTCGACTCGATTCGATTCGGTTATAATATTTTTCTCTCCCAAATAGTGTTTTCGTAAGAAAAGAAAGAATACGTAATTTGATTACGTATATCTTGCGAGCTGTGAATAGTGTTTGTGGTGAATAGTGTTCTCGCCTTTCATGAATAGTGTTTTTGTGAAAACGCAGTTATAGTATTTCTGGCAAAAGAAATAACCGCTATCTGGTTATTTCCTAGTGGACAACCGATAGAGGCATCAGACGTCTGGTGGTACGAGACGCGACTACAATCCAATTGGAATTTGGATACAAGGTATAAATTGTTATATAAATTTCTTTACTTGGTAAATATATTTAAGTTTTAGAAATCAATTACGGGAATAGATCCTTAAATGATTAAAAGAATGATACCATCTTTTAATCCTTGGCTTGAGTTAGACGTAGAAATTTTTGTTCTACGGTCTTTCCGCAGCTTAAGCCTAAAAGTTAATCAACGGGTTTTGAACAGTCGAAACCCAACAGTGGTATCAGAGCACAAGGCTTTCCCGTTGAATTGATTTTCTAAAAGTTATAACTTATATAGCATATCGGTTTAATTCTTAGATTTGGAGCTTAGGTCCAAACCGATTAGAACTGGATTTTCTTGGTTCAGTTTTCCGACCGAGAAAGTTTTAAATTAGATTTAAAAGCTTTCTTTACATGTTCTTATGAAATGTAAGTTTTTACATTTCTTGGATCGGTTTTCCGACCGAGAAAGGTAAAATAGGATTTTACGCTTTCTTTTTGAAAACTTTTGATTACGTTAAAGTTCATCGAAGAATGTGATGAAGCAATAAAGTATCCAAGTAAGAACTGTTGATCTCCACACGTAAAAGATAATGTTATGTCAAGGGAAAGACTGGAAAAGGAACTTTCGTTTGGCTTTCCGACGTAACCCCTTCTTTTACATGTCCTGACAACTGGCCCAAAGGAAACTTTGTCACATTACTAAATTGCTTTACGTTTTCAAAGCATGGCAAAATGTTACTTTTTCGCTTTTTCGAAAATCTTCGGTTATGTAAAGTATATCTAAGAATGTGATGAAGCAATAAAGTACCTGAGTAAGAGCTGTCATTTCCACACCGTAAAAGAGATGGTTCTGTCGAGGAAAGAAAGTACTTAAGCAGTCCTTGTGACTCTCTATCTTTCCTGGGAGCCCTTTTTACATGTCCTAATGGCTGGCCCAAAAGAAACTTTGTCAAGTTACCAAATTGCTTTACGTACTGAAAAGAACAAACTGTGTTTTAAACATATAAACTGTTTATATGCTTATTACGGTATAAATAAAGAACAAAAGCATAGCTGCAAAATAAAGAATTAGAACTGGTAAAAATATACGTAACTTGATCACGTACATAAGTAAATTAGATTTACTGCTTTAATATGAAATGCATAAATTAGATTTATCGCTTTCAAGGAACCGTGAAAGAATGTGATGTCAAAGAAAGACTGGATGTGGACACCCTCGGTTGGTCTTTCTGGCAGACAACTTTCCGTGTCCGTAAAACGGTCTAAAGTTAGTTAAAAGAACTGACAGCTTACCAAGCTAAGCAAATGAAATGATTTTTATGAAGAAAAATATGAATGGGATCACATTTGCTATGTTTTCTTTCTGACTTCCTTTTCACGACTGCTTATTGAAGCATATGAAAGAGGTCTTTAAGGAAGATACCAATAAGAACGCATTCGGTATTTTTCCTCTCTCTGACTTCCTTTCCATGACTGCTTATTGAAGCATACGAAAGAGGTCCTTGAAAAAAAAATACGAATGGAATCACATCCAATATTTTTCCTGAAAAAACTTCCTTTTCTTGACTGTCTGCTTGGTTAAAACGTAAAACACAAACCCACTGAATTAAGTAGTATGCCCTTCCTACTCTATCCTCCTCACACCATTGTTCATTGGTTGATGTTAACCCTACTCAGTAGGCATCGCCTTTTACCTTTGGTGGTCGAGGGTTATGTGAGACATAACAAAACAAAATAGAGTGAGGTTACTTACCGATGATTTCTAAAAAAGTATTAGGCTCGGGGCAAAGTTTCGGTTAAACATACGATGTTTAACGAAACCAAGATTCATATAGAGATATGATTAGCAAAGAGTTGCTTACCTAAGATAACTATGACCATGATATGCATACACTGCCTTGGTTTTTAGTGAAAATAGAGATCTTGGATCCTACTACAAAACGGGTATAGAACAAATTTGTAGTGGGAGTTTTATTATTATTATAATAAAACATTACATGAACAAAGCTAAAAATCTTTACATTTAACGTTGTAGAAACATGTCTAAAGAAACACCTTTCTCACTCCGCTCCTTACTTGAGAAGGAGAAACTGAAAGCGGACGGATCCAATTTCACGGATTGGTTCCGTACCCTCACTATTGTACTACGACGAGAGAAGAAAGAATATGTCCTAAACTCACCCATCCTAGCTGAGCCTAAATCAGGCGGCACTGCAGATGAGCTCACCAAGTACATAAAACACAAGGAAGATGAACCTGATGTACAAGGTCTCTTGGTAGGTATCATGGGTCCTGAATTGCAGAGACTATTCATGGACACCAAAACCTACGACATATGCTCACAGCTCAAGAACATGTTTCAAGAGCAAGCACGTGTTGAGAGATACAAGGTGACCAAGTCACTGCTGAGTCATAAGATGACTGAGAGCGGCTCTATCGGCACTCACATGCTTCGTTTGACAAGCGATGTTGAGCAGCTGGAGAAGCTGAATTGTCCGTTGAGCAAAGAGCTTGCTACGGACATAATCCTCAACTCTCTTCCTCACAGCTTTGCGGGGTTCATCATGAACTACCACATGCAAGGGATGGATAAGAGTTTGCAGGAGCTGAAAGGGATGTTGAGGATTAATGAAGGTAACATCGAGAATAGATCTCGTGTCCTCATGATCCAAGAAGGTGGGAGGAAAATTAATAAAGCAAAGAAGGAAACGGCTATTAAGTACAAAGGCAAAGGGATGTTTGTTCCGGTAATAAACACTCCCAAGATAAATGTTTCTGCTAACTTTGACTGCTATTATTGCAAATAACAAAAGTCACTGTAAGAGAAATGCCCGAAGAATCTAGCAGATCTGAAATCTGGGAATGTACCAGAAGTTTCAGTCTCTGGGATCAATGTTATTGAAGTTAATATTGCGACTTCTCTTAAATGATTCAGTACTGGATACTGGATCATGTGCTCATATTCGTTCAAATATACACGCACTAAGAAATAAGAGAAAATTACGCAATAAGGAAATACAGCTCTGAGTTGGAAATGGAGCACACGTTGCAGCCGTTACAGTCGGTAGTATAGAATTGTATTTGCTTAGCGGGCTAGTGATCAGGACATAGAAAAATGTTCTAGCAAGGAAAGACTGGAAAAGGAACTTTCGGTGGTCTTTCCAACGAACCCCTTTATGTGTCCTGAGAACTAGAAATAAATAAACCCGTGATTAACATCAATATGGTGATTAAAAACAACCAGTAGAACTTGAAAGACAACCAGTACAAGATGAAAAACAACTAGAATAAGAGGAAAGACAACAACTAGTAGAAGAAAGACAACCAGCAGAACATGAGAAACAAAACTAGTAGCACATGAAATACAACTGGAAGATGATGAAAGACAACAAGTAGAATTTAGAAGACAACCAGTACAAGATGAAATATACAAGTAGTATAAAATGAAAAACAGCAAGTAGTAGAAGAAAGACAACCACTTGAACATGAGAAACCCAACTAGTAGGATATGGAAGACAACTAAAATATGATGAAAAACAACCAGTCCAACGTGAATCACATCAATTACAAGATGAAAAACAATGAGAAAAAGATGAAAGACAACATGTAGGAGAAGAAGGAAAACCAACAACATGAGAAATACAACTAATAGAACGTGAAAGACAACTACAAGAAGATAAAAGAGAACTAGTAGTACATGAAACACATCCAGTATAAGCTAAAGGACAACTAGAAGATGATGAAAGACTACCAATACAAAATGAAATACTACCAGAAGAAGATAAAAAATAACTAGTAAAAGAAAAACAATGAGTAGAACATGGGAAACAGAACTAGTAGAACATTAAAAAAAAACTAGAAAATGATGAAAGACAACCATTAGAACATGAAAGACAACCATGACAAGTTGGCAGGCAACTAGAGGAAGATGAAAAACAGCAAGTAGTAGAAGAAAGACGACCAATAGAAATGAAATACAACCAGTAGAACATGAGAGCACACAACTAGTACAACATGAAAAACAACTAGAAAGTGATGAAAGACAACCAGTAGCACTTGAAAGACAAACAGTACAATATGAAAAACAACCAGTAGAAGCGAGACAACCAGGAGAACATGAGAAACACAACTTGTAGCATATGAAATACAACTCGAAGATGATGAAAGAAAACAAGTAGAACTTGAAAGACAACCAGTACAATATGAAAAACAACTAGAAGAAGATGTAAAAGAACAAGTAGAAGAAAAAACTAATAGAACATGAGAAACACAACTAGTAGAACATGAATTGCAATCCATTAGTGATGAAAGACAACCAGTAGAAATGAAAGACAACAAGAAGAAGCTAAACAAAAAACAGTTGAAGAAAGACAACTAGTAGAACAATAAAGAAAACTAGAAGGTGATGAAAGACAACCAGTTGAAATGAAATACAACTAGAAGAAGATGAAAAAGAACTAGTAGTAGAAGATTGACAACTAGTAGAACATGAGAAACACAGCTAGTAGAACAAGGAAGACAACCAGAAGGTGATGAAAGACAATCAATTGAAATGAAATACAACTAAAAGAAGATGAAAAACAACAAGTAGTAGAAGAATGACAACTAGTAGAACATGAGAAATACAATTAGTAGCACAAGAAAGACAACTAAAAGGTGATGAAAGACAACTAGTAGAACTTGAAAGACAACCAGTACAAGATGAAATACAACTAGAATAAGATCAAGTAGTAGAAAAATAACAACCAGTAGAAACTGAGAAACACAACAAGTAGAAATGAAAGTCAAACTAGAAGATAATGAAAGACAACCAGTAGAACATGAGAAACACAACTAGTAGCACATGAAAGACAACTAGATGATGATGAAAGACAATCAGTAGAACTTGAAAGACAACTAGTACAAGACGAAAGACAACCATAAGAAGATGAAAAAAAATAAGTAGTAGAAGAAAGAAAACCAATAGAAATCACTAGTGGAAAAAGTACAATTAGTGTTGCCCCATCAGTGTCGGATTTAAGCCCTACCCGATACGGATACAGATCAGTAACGGGCACATTACAAAGCCGACCTTGATTTCACTTATCAGGAACGGTTGTATTTAATAATCCGTTCTTGATAGTGCTGGCCAAATCAGGAACGGTCCTTTATAAAGAGGCGTTCCTAATTGTGTCTTAATAGGATCGGTTTTATAAAGAGGCGTTCCTGATTAGTAGTATTTTGTATCGGTTGTATTAGATACGTTCCTGATAGGTATTAGGAACTGTTATTTTAATAGCCGATCCTGATGCCTGAATAAAATCATCGTTTCCATTCCCGCTCACTATTTTCGCCTCTCTCAAATTAGAGGCGCCGCTCACCAATAGGTTCCCTCTCTGTCTCTAAAATCCTCATTTCCATTCCCGCTCACTATTTTTGCCTCTCTCAAATTAGAGGCGCCGCTCATCATTAGGGTTCCCTCTCTGTCTCTCTTGTCCTCTCACCATTTAGCGTCGCCCCACCACACCTTGCGACACCAGGCGTTGCCCCACCACATTTCGCGTCGACACCAGGCACCTCGCGATACCAGGCGTCGCCCCCTCCCTCTCGCGGCACCAGGCGATTGACAGCAGCTAGCCGTGCGCTAGCTCTGTCGCCTCGTATCGGTTTCTATTGTGCTTCCCTCCACAGCGCTTCTCGAACTCCAGTCCGCACTCGATGGATGTAGCAGCAGTGATGGCGCCAGGCTCGGGCTCGCTCTGGTATTTCTTAAAGGGATCAGATTTGTGGTTCGGTTTCTGTTCAAAACGGTTTCTGTTCAAAATTGGTTAGAGATGCCTTATCTTTACATTCCCTTTAACAAAGAACTTTTTTTTTTTCAATTCTCTTTATATGAAATGAAGAAAGGACCGAATTGGTATAAATCATTATTTATAAGGACTAGATAAGAACTTTAAGCCTTAGGGAGATGACCATTTGTGTAATATGATCTTAACAAGTAGTGTCAAACTTTGCAAGAGGAATTGCTATTACTTGCCTTCGGTTGTACTAACATCCATATTGTGAAATGCTGGAACAATTGATTCAATTAATTTACTTTTCCTGCTATATATTAATCTAATTCCTTTCTAGCTGTAAGAGATAAATTGGCATCTAGGTTTATTTCCTCATTGTTTTGTTAATTATTTGGAACAGTTGCAGCAGTTAGGCTATTAAGGATAGAAAGGGGCGGGGCATTTGCTGACTTGTTGAATGTGAAGGGAAAAAATTCAGGGAAGAACGAGATGGATTATCTTTCAATCTTAGGAGTCTGATCTCTTCCTTTGCCAAAACTAGAAGGGGATGATCGTGCCAAGGCACGTGCTCTTAGCATTATTCACTCCCATCCTGTAGTAAGCATTCATGTTTTAATTTGAATTTTTTTTTTAATTTGATCTATTCTTAATAGTTGTAATTAAATATTTACTTGTGTACTGACAACATTTAGTGGATGGTTAGAAGATGGATAAGATATCTGGGCCAGGAAGAAGCTGTTTTAGACTGATGACTTGGACTAACTACTTTGGTTTAAGGTTGTCAAATTATTTGTTTAACATTTTTTCTGTTTTGTTAATTTAATTTTGTTAATAATAGTCATCCCTCTCTCATATGTTATTTTCCTTGCCAGCTCCAGCTTTGCCCCATGGCCGTCATGTATTTCTCTATTATTTTGCTTGTAGATCATTGTATTCCAGCAGTTAATTTGAAGATTGTTTCCTACCTCTACCGCCTTTGAAGTAATTGTCCTTATGAAAACAATTCAGGTATTACTGTTATAATGCCAATTTATAATTGTCCTTCAGGTATTTCCTGTCCTTATCAAAACCGTGTTCAGAAATGTAGTGATCTTATTTGTATAATTGAAAGAAAAAGTAAAAGAGAATATTGTCCTTGCGGTGCTAGTTATATTGTATTTGTGCAAAGATCTTTATATTTAGGTTTACATGATTGTCTTCTTTAGGGCAGTACAATTCCCATTCGATGTAAAATTAAAAAATTTCAAACATGCCTTGCATTTTGGTAAAAAATGTAGTTCATAATCAAAGTTCAGGTTTGGTTAAAACATGCTCGACTTGACTGAATGGACCCAACCTGAGTTATTTAAACAAAAATGTTAATTTTTTTGCAACAAACATATTTCAGGGTGCACCGTATACAGGGGATCTTCCTCAAAGAGAAGGACAGCCGGAATGTCAGGTACCAAAGTATAGTTGTAACTAAAATAGACAGTTTCTTTTTATTTTTGTCTAATCAAAATTTCATAAGATGGTATTTGGTCTTGACATCTATCTCTTGTTCCATTCAAGTACAGGACTTCATAGTATAGGTATTTGCTTATGAATTGGAATCATGAGATAGAAGTAATATTTATTAAGTATATACTGTATTCATGTTTTGATTTGTCCTTTTTAATGATTTATAACAACAATGTAATTTTACACATTTATTTTAGGCTGAAGCACTTGTTAAAAACATACACATATTCCAACTCATAGCCAGATGTATATGCACATACATAGTTGCTTGGAGTCCTTACGCTAATTATTTAACCTTGATTAAGAAATCATTCCATCTCCTCTTGTCCCCTTTTTCTTTTCTCTGAATCATTCGATCTGTTTCCATAGGATCTTATGTATAAAGAATATTCGACAAATCTCTTTTCTTTATTTTTTTTGGCAGTTTTTCCTAAAGACAGGTACATGCCGGTTGCAAATATCACCATCCGCGTGAGAAGATAAATACTCGACCCTCTATTTTAACAGCCCCTACTGGTACCTCAAAAACCCCAAATGACCTTCTGTGACAGATCAGCCAGTGCAGGCTGATCAGAAGTCCAAACCAAAAATTTATTTGAACAGTCAGATAGAGGACTCAAAAACACACACTTTAGACTACATTCATAGCATTTTTCTATGATTTACTAGCTATTTTTAAAGTTTGCTTTCTGAAAATGCAAAAAAATGCTGTTTTCTGCATCTTTTACCAATCTGCCCCTGCATTCAAGCATCTGTTAAAAATAGTTAGAAAACTGCAAAAATCCTGAAACTTGTCAAGCATGTAGTTTAGACTTTCCTTTACATTTCCATAAAAAGAACAAAAAATTGGCTTTGTAGATTGTCCAGAATGAATTTTTAAAGATTGGCTGACAGCAGCTAAACTCAGAAAATACCAGCAAATACCCTCTTATAAAATCACTTATTTGACATAGCTCTGGACCTTCAATGGATCTGAAACTTCTCGAGCATGTAATAGACATCTTGACATGCATGTTCATAAAAATAAATGCAAATTTGATGTAGCCAATCTCTGAGAAATGACTCCTGAAATCAGTCTTACCAAAAACCGATAAACTGTCTGCTGCTAAGGAATGTGATTACACATCAATCTCCATACCCTATCATCTTTTAATCTATTTTACCCAATTAAGTACATATTTCTATTTGTTTAAAGTAACAGAAAAGAGAGAGGAAGGCAGAGAAGCCAAAAATGCAAATTGGGTGAAGTGGCAATGTGAGGTTGAATACGTTGAATAGGTCTCGTCAATTGAATGACATTTCTTCTCGGGTGGTACTATCCTTCATATTAGTTATAGGTTGTAAGAAAGAGAAGTATTTTTAATTTAAGTCAAGTAAGTAATTTTTTATGACAATTGTGGATATATGGAATTAAATTTGGATATTTTTTATGGCAATTAACTTGTTTGATGTCTTTTGTTTGTGATTGCGGTATATTAATTATTGATCTAAATGTGATATTTGAATTAGCTCATGCGAATACCCTAATTTGCAAAAAAAAAAAAAAAATATATATATATATATATATATATATATATATATATATATATTATATATATATATATATATATATGATGCTTGGCTACTATGCTTATATAAGCAAAGCCCATATGCTTAAATGAGCATTTTTGCGTTTCCAATGTTCAAATGGTCGATCCGACCGTTCATCTTGTTCTCCATATTAATATGTGCTTGGAGACTAAATTTTACATTTTTCTGAATTTTTTACTATTTATTAAGCCACTTTGAAAGTTTCTGATCTGGTGGTCCAGAATTTTGGAAACACTGTTTTACTGTTCACCCAGATCAGTAATTTTCAAAGTGGCTTAATAAATAGTAAAAAAATTCAGAAAAATGTAAAATTTAGTCTCCAAGCACATATTAATATGGAGAACAAGATGAACGGTCGGATCGACCATTTGAACATTGGAAACGCAAAAATGAGTTATAAGCATATGTGGGCTTTTGCTTATATAACATAGTAGCCAAGCTCTATATATTTATATATATATATAGTATATAGTAGAACTAGGGTGCTCCTAGCTCACCAAGCATTCTGTGAGCGCGACTCTAAAACCTATCAAATTGACTTCAAACGACATTTGTCAAACAGTTAGATGTTCATCTATATTAAAATGTGCTTGGAGACCAAATTTTACATTTTTTGGAATTTTTTACTATTATTAAGATGGTTTGAAAATCGCTGTTTTTATTAAAATTCTGCACCTTAGAAAACAGCGATTTTCAAACCATCTTAATAATAGTAAAAAAATTCCAAAAAATGTAAATTTGGTCTCCAAGCACTTTTAATATAGATTGAACATCTAACGGTTTGAAAATGTCGTTTGAAGTCAATTTGATAGGTTTTAGAGTCGCGCTCACGGAAGGACTTGGTGAGCTTAGGAGCACCCTAGTTCTACTCTATATAATTATATATATATAATATATATATTATATATGTATAATATATATATGATATATATATTATATATATGTATGTATATATATGTATATGTATATATATGTATATATAGTATATATGTATAGATATATAATCTAATATATATTATCTTATATACATATATATATAGACATATATAAATATACATATATATATATCTACATATAAATATCATACTATATCTATATACATATATATATATATAATATAATATATATATATATATATATATATCTATATACATATATATATACATTAACATATCTATATATATATATCTTATATACATATATACATATCGATATACATATATATACATATATACATATCTATACATCCTATACATAATATATACATACATAATATACATATATATAACATATACATACATACATATACATATCATATACATCACATATCTATATACATACACATATACATATACATACACATATACATATACACATACACATACACATATACATATACATGTACATACATATACATATACATGTACATACATATACATATACATGTACATATATATATACATCTATATATATATATATATATATGAACAGTAACGGTTGTTTATTAAAAGACCGTTCCTGATTGTTAAAATCAGTATCGGTTGTTCTTAAAGGCCGTTCCTGATTATCAACATTAGTATCGCCTAATAACAAACAACCGTTCCTGATTGTCCATATCAGTATCGGCTATATCAAACAACCGTTCTTGATTATGGGATTTAGTGTCGGTTATTTAACCGTTCCTGATTAGTTCTACTATCTGTAACGCTGGGTTAGTGTCGCCTCTAGGTCCGTTCCTGATGCGTGTTTTTAACCGTTCCTGATGTGTTTTTCCACTAGTGAATAAAAGACGACCAGTAGAACATGAGAACACACAACTAGTAGAACATGAAAGACAACTAGAAGGTGATAAAAGACAACCAGTAGAACTGGAGCGACAACCAGTACAACTGTTTGACTCTAAAAATCAGGATTTAAAAAAAAATATAATAATAAATAATTTGAAGCTCACGGTTTGAGTTCAATTGAAATGGCATTTGTTTGGCCGAATATATTTGAGTTCAACTGAAATGGGGCCGAATTAAAATATTCGAATTCAATTGCAGCTGCTTCAATTGGTTCAACTGAGTTGCTTTAATTAAAAAAATGGAAAACGTTGCCGAACCAAATATCAAACTTAATTGAAGTGAAATGGGCTGCTACCATTGGCCGAACCAAATAGATGGATTGAGCTGCTTCAATTAATTGAGCTGGCCGAAACTTAATTGAAGTAAAATTGAGCTGCTTCAATTGAAATTTAGCTAGGCCGAATCCAATTCAAGTCAAATAATTTGAGCTGCTTAAATTGAGCCGAAACTAAAAATGGAGCTGCTGCCAAGGCCGAACCAAAATGCATATGGGCTACCGAATTATTACAAAGCCCAATAGAATGAAGATGCTCTAGAATATGCTCTAGATATTTTTGTTCATATGAACACATGTCACATGATTAATGAAGATGCCAAAATAGGAGGGATGAATATGCTCTAGAATATGCTCCAGATATTTTTTGCTCCCATAGACACATGTCACATGACCAATGAAGATGCCAAGATGCCAAGAATATTCCCTCCAAGCATGATCATTTGGATGCATCTAAATCTTTGGATGAAAATTAATACAAAGCAATGGGGGAGATCATGCCAACAAGGCTTCTCTAAACCCTAGGCTCTACCTCTTGCCTAGCCTATATAAACCCCCAATTTGAAGATGAAGAACACACAAGAAATACACCCTACAAGGCTGAAACTCTACAAAAACAAAAAGAGGGCAGCAGCTATACACCTTGTATTTTCAAATACACAAGTCACACAAGACCTAAATTACACACACAACACATAGATAAAAGCTTTAGAGCTTCTTCCCCAAAAATCCCTCTTCTCCTCATCCAAAAAACCAAATAGGAATAGAGAGAAATCCAAAGATGTAGTGCCTTAAAGGCCTTGATGTACATGTAAATGGAGCTATGGATCAATAAAACATGCTTATTTGAAGCTTGAAATCTATCTCTTGTCTTTTGATGTTAATTCTTTTGATCTTTCTTTTTTGTTTGATTCGATTTGCTCTCTTGCTTTCTTTTATTTTTTTCATGGCATGAATAAAAGAAATTTTGGGTTCTTAGTTTCAATGATAACTATGGATCTAGGTTCTAAAAAAAAAATATAAGAGTCAATTCTTTTTCTTGCTACAACCAATGTAGTAATGAATTAGATTTCGGGTTTGAGTTCTTTTGATTAAAATAAAACTCTCTCTTTATTGTAATTAATACAATAATAGAGAGAATAATAAAGATGAGGTATAACTCAACTTAATAGTTGATAAAAAACAAAGCCTATGATTCTAAAACAAAAAAGATAAATAAACATGCATTTTAGTTCAATGTTATTACAAAAATATAAAAATATCACTTGCATTTTCATCTTTCACGCTTATTGCCTTTCATAAAACACAAAAATGTTAGTCTTGTTTTCCTTGCCCTTTTGTTTATTTAATATACTCTTTAATTCTTGTATAAAATAATCAAATGGTAAGGATATGAGTGTTGAGCTGTATAGTTCCACCTATATCTAACCCATTTCATTATTTTATTAGAAGAGATTAAAGAGTAATAAAAAAATAAATAATCAAAGTGAAAAGATAGAGATTGGCAATGGGTTGAGCTGTATAGTTCCCCGCCAAACCCTCTTTAATGGACCTATGTTGCATATGAGAGTATTTGATTTCCTTGCATGTATGCAAATGCATATGTGCACAAAATAAGGAAGTTAAATAAACTAATATGTGAATAGTGAGAGATGGAGGTTTAAGGTGTAAATAGACAATGGCTAAGGCTATCTGATGTTATTTACATCTTGAGCCAATGATTTCTCGATGATTTGCCCTTTGATTAAGATGAAAGAACACTTAAATCATGATTTCAACAAAAACCAAGGATCTTCTTGCAAAAATCATACTTTGACATCCTTTGATGTTTAAACCTTTTGATTAAATGAACTTTTGAAACTTTGATCTTCTTTTCTTTGTTTCTGGTACGGTACCAAACTAAAATTAGCAACAAAGTACAATGCAAATGTTATTGATACAAAGAAAACCCTCAAAATAGTGAAATTGACCTGTTCTGGTAAAACAGTTAGTACAGACTGGTACGAGGACCAAAATGAAAAATAAACTGTACAGTCAGATAAAGGACTTCAAAACACACAATTTAGATCCAAAGTTTACATTTATAGCATTTTCCATGCATTTTCTATGATTTTCTAAAGTTCAGCTTTCGAAATATGAAAAAACCAGCAAAATACCAGCACTGTTTCCCAGCTTACCCCCGTGTTTGGACCCTATTCTGGTACAGCTAGGAAGCTCCAAAGTTCATGAAATTTTACCAGAAAATAGAGTATCATTTCCTGAGAATTTTCATATAAAGAAAAGAAAATTTGGTTCAGCCAATCTCTCAGGATGATCCTCCAAAGTTCAGCTTTTTCGAAATTCTGCTTCTTTTCTGCTGCTGGTACCGAGAACTGTGGTATTAAAACCCCTTACCAGTACACTGTAGAAAAATCGTAAGGTCACTACATAAATCACGTATGTAGTAGAGACCAAGATGAACATTTCCATATAAAGAAATCAAAATTCCATTTAGCCGATTGCTCATAGCAAAAATCACAAGTTAATGGCAGCAAAACAAAAAAAAACTGATGCCTTCTGCTAGAAAATCATAGTGGAAAAATAGAAATAAAATTGATAAAAATGTGAAATCTGGAAAATGACTGCCCAACAACATAAAGAAAGTATCTGTGCACTTAAATCAAGTACTCATGGAAAAATAATTGAGTATTAGGATGAGATTTGAGCCCTTAGCTTCATGAACCGCACTGCAGAAAATACTGACAAGTACCCCTCTTAGAAAATTCATAAAATAAAGGGTACAAATGCAAATGTCTCAAACTCACCTTTGAAATGCTCCCTGTTAACCCCTCTTCAAAACCATGAAACCAAATCATTCAATGTTAAGCTTTAAAGGCTTCAAATCAGTGATACAAAATCCAATTTCCTGCAAAAGAATAACGAAAAAACCAGTAAATGAATTGTCATACGGTCACAACTTCACTTTACTGTTC
This sequence comes from Carex parvula, assembly GCA_025461045.1. NCBI lineage: Eukaryota > Viridiplantae > Streptophyta > Magnoliopsida > Poales > Cyperaceae > Carex > Carex parvula. The sequence continues at coordinate 168,536 of JAJGRW010003097.1, read as the reverse complement.
ATCATAGCCTTTCATGGCAGAAAAATCCGATAGTTGACCATTTGGTAGATCACCTGTCAAGCTTTAAATCCATATAAAGAAATCCTAAAATGGCCAAGTGGATAAATCACAATGAAAAAGACAAAATCCAGAAAACTGTAAAAATGTGTAAAATTGCTGCTCAGGTCGTCACTTCGCACCATTGATTGGCATGGCTAAACAACATGAAAAATCATGAAAATTGGCCAACTCATAGTCTTGATATCACACAACAAGACTGATGTTTCATTCAAAACCTCCAAACGAATTGAAAGATATCAAGTCTAAAAAATCAACCAAACTGGTAAAACTGCACATGCAAAAAACAGCAGCTTTCACTTTACCCGCAATCTTAAGACATAGAAATAATGTCTCAAAAATCATGAAACTTTACGGGATTGTAGTTTGCACCTCCCTCTTCAGAACCATATAAAATATACCAAAATTTCCGTTCACTGGACTGTCCAAAATCAGATTCCAAAGTCAAACAAAAATGATAAATGCACATATATCAGTGTACATGCACACTCTTGAAATGAATGCCAAATAAATATATGAAAATGTGGTAAATTTCTCACATTCCCTCCAGGTTTAACGTTTCATGCTTGCAGGTTAAAATCAATACATCATATGATCAAATTCCATGAAAAAGGAGTCGTTGCTGTTGACTTAAAGTGGCGTCGAAAGCTGACATGAGTCCTTCTACAATCCCGATTCGCAAAATAATCAAGTGGAAACCACGAATAACATGAAGGCAACAGTAACGAGACCCTCAGCACAGATCTTGAAGGCCCAATGCAAATCCCAAAGCCTTTCAGCTTTATAAAGAGGCCCTGAGAAAACATAAAACTTTACAAATAGGCCCTTCTCAGTCCTTTTCAAGCATAACTTACTTCATCTCAAGTCCAAATTAACTCAAATCACTTCCAAATGAATCCAAATCGAATCCTACATGTTTCTAAACCAAAATTGAACGTGTTTAAGCATCAGCCAAATCCTAAAATGACCAAAATGCCCTTTCCTACTCAAATTCAAGTGATTTATCTATTAATAAAATATAAATAAAGCATGTCATGAACAAAAACATAAATAAAGTGTGCATAAATATTTCTCAAGCATCCAAGATTCGTTTAAAATGCAATAAACATCATTTTAATATGAAGTCATACACACACATACACATATGTCCAAACAAAGAGAACCAAATCAAAACCAAAATCAATACATGAGTCCCCTTTTAGCCCCCTTATTCGATTTACAAGAAATATGCACAAATCCTGGAAAGAACGAGGTATTCAGTATGGCTTGGAAGGGTCATCTGTTGTAATTAACAGTGGAGGCTTGCGCCCGCTGAGAGTTAAACGTCCCCACAATCAATAAACTCTCTCGATAGACTGATCATGAATAGTAGATCTGTTGAGGGTGAACCAGAAAGAATTATAGAAAGAAATGAATGTTCCAAGTTCGATGTTCTCTCCATGTCTTAAAACAGAGAACATTGAATCCTGAGACATTCTACACATGTGCACATACCTCCCCCTTTGTACAACTTTTTGCGCCCTACAACAACATAAAAAAGCAACTTGAAGAAGATTAAAAACCACAAGTAGTAGAAGAAAGAAAATCAATAGAAATTAAAGACAACTATTAGAACATGAAAGACAACTAGATGGTGATTAAAAATAACCAGTAGAACTTGAAAGACAACCAATACAAGATGAAAGACATCTAGATGAAGATGAAAGACAACAACTAGTAGAAGAATGACAACCAGCAGAACATGAGAAACACAACTAGTAGCACATGAAATACAACTGGAAGATGATGAAAGATAACAAGTAGAATTTGGAAGAGAACTAGTACAAAATGAAATATACAACTAGAAGAAGATGAAAAACAACAAGTAGTAGAAGAAAGACAACCACTAGAACATGAGAAACCCAACTAGTAGGATATGGAAGATAATGATCAGAGTCAAAATAACAATGATTTACGTAGGGTTTTGGCTTAGATTTTACATATTTTCTCACACTAATGTTTAATTAATTAGAGAAAAAGGCTACTGTCACCCTTCTTTATGTTTTATTGCAGAAAATAGGTTTTGGGACTATTTTACATCAAATGGAGCTAGAATCAAGTCAATCGGATCAGCAACGCTTATCGACTAAGTCTCTGTTACGGTCCGTATTGCCTAATACGGACCAGGCCTAGCACAGACCAAGAGATAGCGCTGGAAGCATTAAACCCTAACCGTCAAGGTCTCAATACGGACCGTATCACCTTGATACGGTCCGTATCAGTAGCGCCTCTTGGGGAATAACTGCCGACAGCTGTTTCCAGATCGGTTTCTTAGCCTCCAATCAACCTCCAGACGTCCCTCCACTCCTATATAAAGCCCCTGGGCAGAAGGAATAGTTATCTTTGTAATTAGGGTTAGATTTGATTAAAGAGAGAAGAGAGGAGTGCTTGTAACTATGCCGTTCCGCGGCTAATTTCCTTTTCTTAGGGCTAGGCAGTAAACCTTGTTACTCTTGATGTTTTGATTAATATATTTCTGTTGATTATGATTTCTTGTTGTTGTAGCAAAATGCTTTTGTGATTTATAATCTCTTCATCTAATTTCAATGATCTAGTTTGAGTTCATTAGGGTAGTGACAATACTTTAATGGCAAGAGAAACTATTTGTATGAATTAGCCTCGTTGAGATCTATTAGGTTTATGTGAAGAAAACCTTAGCAGGGAAACCATAAACCAGACCAACAAAACGCGTACCAAATTCTATCACTTGCGTAAGGAAAATAGCAGTGATCTGTGTAGTAATTTGGGGTGTTTAGAGACCAGTCATTTGCGTAAGGAAAATCGCAATGTCCTATGTAGAGTCTCGATGAAAGATCTGTCATTCTTGCGTAACATAAATCGCAGTGACCTATGTGGTTATCTTTCATAAAACAACAACAGGAAATCAGACGCAACAGGAATATATTGTCAAGGCGGATTGAGTGACAATGGTGTGCCGAAACCCTAGGAATTCTCATCTCTATCTTTATTTTAATTACTTTTAATTGTTTCCTAATTTACATTGATCAACAAACACCTCTCAATTTTCAGATTTCATCTAGCCTTTCGAAAAGTTATGATTCGATCGCTCGAAGCACTGAACCAATATTCCCTGTGGATCGACCTCGTATATACTACTCGATAAGGATTGTGCGCTTGCAGTCCGAACCGATAGCATTTCCGAGTTTATAAATATTAAAAGAAACATTGCTCTCTTTTGAGTGATCAGACAACTAGAATATGATGAAATACAACCAGTCGAACATGAATCGCATCAATTACAAGATGAAAAACAATCGAGAAGAAGATGAAAGACAACAAGTAGGAGAAAAAAGAAAATCGGTAGAACTTGAGAAACATAACTTGTAGAACATGAAAGACAACAACAAGAAGATAAACGACAACCAGTAGTACATGAAACACATCCAGTAAAAGCTGAAAGACAACTAGAAGATGATGAAAGACAACCAATACAAGATGAAAGACACTGGAAGAAGATGAAAAATAACAAGTAGTAGACGAAAGACAACAAATACAAGATGAAAGACATTTAGAAGAAAATAAAAAACAATGAGTAGTAGAAGAAAGACAACCAGAAGAACTTGAGAAACACAACTAGTAGAACAAGACTGACAACCAGAAGATGATAAAAACAACCAGTAGAAATGAAAGATCATTAGAAGAAATTGAAAAAAAAGAGTAGAAGAAAGACAACTAGTAGAACAAAAAGACAAATAGAAGGTGATGAAAGCCAACCAGTTGAAATGAAATACAACTAGAAGAAGATGAAAAGAACAAGTAGTAGAATATCGACAACTAGTAGAACAAGAAAGACAACCAGAAGGTGATGAAAGACAACCAGTTGAAATGAAATATAACTAGAAGAAGATGAAAAACAACAAGTAGTAGAAGATTGACAACTAGTAGAATATGAGAAACACAACTAGTAGAACAAAAAAGACAACCAGAAGGTGATGAAAGACAACCAATTGAAATGAAATACAACTAGAAGAAGATGAAAATCAACTACCCGAAGAATGACAACTAGTAGAACATCAGAAACACAACTAGTAACACAAGAAAGACAGCTAAAACGAGATGAAAGACAATCAGTAGAACTTGAAAGACAACCAGTTCAAGATAAAATATAACTAGAAGAAGATGAAAAACAACTAGTAGAAAACTAACAACTAGTAGAAACTGAGAAACACAACATGTAAAAAAGAAAGACAAACCAGAACATAATAAAATACAATCAGTAGAACATGAAAGACAACAAGGACAATATGAAGGACAACTAAAAGAAGTTGAAAAATTACAAGAAGTACATTAAAGACAACCAATAGAAATGAAAGACAACCAGGACAAGATGAATACCAACTAGAAGAGGATGAAAAACAACAAGTAGTAAAAGAAAGACAGCCAGTAGAACATGAGAAACACAACTAGTAGCTCATGAAAGACAACTAGAAGATAATGAAAGACAACCTGTAGAACTTGAAAGACAAATAGTACAAGATGAAAGACAACTACGTGAAGTTAAAAAAAAACAAGTACAAGAATAAAGTAAACCAATAGAAATGAAAGAAGACAAGTAGAACATGAGAACATACAACTAGTAAAACATTAAAAGAAACTAGAAGGTGATAAAAGACAACCAGTAGAAACAACCAGTACAACATAAAAAGCAACTTGAAGAAGATTAAAAACCACAAGTAGTAGAAGAAAGACAATCAATAGAAATGAAAGACAACCATTGGAACATGAAAGACAACTAGATGGTGATTAAAAACAACCAATAGAACTTGAAAGACAACAAGTACAAGATGAAAAACAACTAGAAAAAAATGAAAGACAACAACTAGTAGGGGAAAACAACCAGCAGAACATGTGAAACACAACTAGTAGCACATGAAATACAACTGGAAGATTGATGTCTCGTTATTTGACCTATAAATCCGACCAATTTCTGTACCAAAATCTGTGTTTTAAACCACCAAATTGTGTCTATTACATTGAATATCTATAGAATGTGGTACTGCTACGTTTTTATTCTTACTTTGTAGACAACGAGCAAAATTAGGGAAGATTGTGAGTTCTGAAATCCTACACGCGGGCCGCATCAAACCCTGACGCGACCATAGACGCGATCACTCTTTACACACGCAAGAGACACAGACACGCGGGCCGCGTCACACCACGTGATTCCTTGCTACAGGGGGATTCACGTGAAGGAAAGAGAGGCTCAATGAAGGAAAGAGAAACAAAACAGAAAAGGAAAGAGAGGCTCAATGAAGGAAAGGTCGGCCATAATGGCTATATCACGTGATTCCTTGCTACAGGGGGATTCATTCTGCATTTTGGAGAGCAAGAGATGAATTCTAGGGTTTGGACTTGACAGCTAGCTTGGAGACGAAGTTGAGAAGCGAAAGAAGAAAGTTCTTCACGGATCTTCTTTGTATTTCGGGTTTTGTCATGGCTATTTCTTCTATCATTTGTTTTGTTTGCTCTTTGACTATGCTTGAGTAGTTTACTTAGTTTCTAGGGTTACGATGTAGTTAGATACTTTGTGTTGTATGCATGTTGTTTGAATCTGTGTTGAATATTCGTGTTTATTTGTTTGAGTAAAATTTTAATTGCTTTGTTGAAGTTGATTGAATGATTCTTGTTGTTTACTGTTAGATGTCTATAGCATCTTTTCTAGTACTTTGGCCTTGATGTTTCTCTCAATCAGACTAAGTATTTGAGGTAGGTTTGCGAGCCGTGAGGCGAGACCAAATAGTAACCGAGAGGTGAACTTTTCCATTTATCGAGAGGTGGTGGATACCTTTAGTAAACAGGACAACTAACTTAGGTAGAATACCAATAAACGAGAGTTTATGGTTGGAAACCTAAGAAGGTGGAGTTGCAATTCCGACACCAAGTTTATTAAGCCAACAAACGAGAGTTGAGATTTAGGAACATTAGGTTCGGTCAATAAAACCTTACACGAAAGAACAACGCAGAAACAGACAGCTGCTGTATTCACTCGAGTCCACGCGGGCCGCGTATGAGACTACGCGGGTCACATCTTCCACGCGGGCTGCGTATGAAAGTACGCGGGTCGTGTCTGGTACCGAGAGGCAGAGTTGAAGATGAAATCGAAAACCCTGGAAATGCTTTTCTCTATATGATAAAAACCAAATTTTATTTTCTGTCATTGTTGAACTTAGGAAATTAAAACAAACTAAATCAACCTTTTCCAACTTCTAGTACCTAATTGATTTAAGTAGAGTCTAGATTAGATTTGAACCGTCCTGTGGATCGATACCTGACTAAACTATACGATAGAATTGTGCACTTGCAGTCTAGTCGGAAGTTAATTCAAGGTTTAAAAGGTACATCTTGTTGTACTGAAACTTTGTGATACACTTTTGTGCGAACAAGTTTTTGGCGTCATTGCGGGGGACGGCATCATTTATCTTTTCTGGATTTTTGCTTATTTTAGTTAATCTAGATTTTAATCTGTATCTTTCTTTTATCTTTCTCTCTTTCAGGAACACACTGGCTTTCATACCACCTCCGACGGGTGATTACCATCTCAGGAGTAGAGGACCGATACCTGACGCGGACAGCATAGATTTGCACGCGGGCTGCGTAGCTCTTCCCGAAACTGACACAAGGTCTGCGCGCTCAGCTCCAGCTAGAACACCTCCTCACGCGACCCGCATACAAGACACGCAGTCCGTGCAAACCGATCCAAACAGACAAGGACCTTCCAGCAGAGCAACAATGAGCAACAACAGAGACGAGGAACGAGACGAGAATCTGACTGATGATGAGTATACTGGGGACTTCGTGCCAAGGACTTTGCGAAGTTCAATGTACCAAGGGCTGTAGACGTAAGAGGAGCAATCAGACTGCCGCAAATTGCAGGACAACCACCGAACTTCATTCGGGCGTTGTTAACATTGTGCAGCAAAACACTTTCCATGGGTTGGATCATGAGGATCCACACGCTCACCTCCAAACCATTCTTGAATGTTGCACTACCATTAGAACAAATGGCGCAACTAATGATTATATCAGACTTGCTTTATTTCCTTTCACTCTCAGGTATAAGGCCAAAAATGGTTAGGATCACTACCAAGGGATTCTATTACCAACTGGAGGGAACTGTCTAACTCATTTCTGACTAGGTTTTTTCCTCATAAGAGAACTGCCAAGGTAAGGACCCAACTGACCAGCTTTAGGTAAAGTCTGATGAACCCCTGAACGAAGCATGGGAAAGGTTTAGGGAGTTACAGTATTCTTGTCTACACCATGGTATTCCTGATTGGTTATTGATTTAGACTTTTTATGATGGTTTAACAGAAAGCACTCGTACTTCTGTTGATGCTGTTGCAGGTGGAGCACTGATGTCAAGAGAACCTCTTGAAGCAATGAACCTAATCGACAGCATGGCTCAGAACCAACAGTGGTCCGGCCGCGACAATTCCAGACCTGGAGGAGACGGCCGATTTGAGGTCGATCAGATCATAGCTCTAACCGCCAAGATAGAAGCTATGCAGAAGGCTTTCGATAAGATGAGTGTCAAATCTGTTGGGAGCCATCAATCACAGCCGGAGTCATGTGCCATGTGTGGGGAGGGACATTCCTATGAGCACTGTCCATTGGCGCAGAGGGATGATGAAGAGCTCGAACACGTGAATTCTCTCAACAGCGAGCCATCCTACTTCCCAAAACCTCCATTCAACCGAACCTACTCCAAAGACCCGGTTGAGCAACAAAACTGGAGGTGGAAGCAGAACAACCCAGCACCATACAACAATGCTTCAAACCCTTCTTACGACAACTCTTTCAATAACCCCTCTAGCAACAACAACAACCGAAACTTTTACCACAATGCATCCTTCAACAACCAGAACAACCGAGCAGCCCAATCCGGTCCTTCCAAGCCATATATCGCTCCCGCTGTGAGTGATTTCATGCATGAGCAAGGAAAGATGAACCAGATGTTATTCGAGCAAATGCAATCAATGAATGCTCAACTGACTGCTCAGAACAAGATGATGGAGCAATTGGGGTATAAAGCCGGCCCAAGCCAATAACAACCTGGTAAGCTACCCAGTTAGCCAGAGATCAACCCCAGAGGAGAAGCTAAGGCGGTCACTCTGTGAAGTGGAACCCAATACAAAGGACCAGCCAAGCCAACAGACCAGACCGCACAGCACGCGGGCTGCGTCAATGACACGCGCCCTGTGTCACCGCTTGAAGAAGAGAACCGAGCATTGTTGAACTGACTCGACCGGCAGTCATACCTGAAGAACCTATGAAAGCGAGCCGCGTCACTGACACACGGGCCGCTTCGAAAGAACCCGAAAGTCAGAGGAAGAAAGGGGCCGAGAAACCACCACCATACCGGCCACCTGTACTGTCACACCCCCGGACAACCCGCCGCGCATTTAAACGCAAGGCGTTAAGCACATCACATACATTATCAATAATACAACCAACAAGCCACTATATTAAACATAAAAGGAGTTGACAAACAAATAGAAAGGGAAAATATGTCAGACATGGCTAGTCAAACAGTTACCGCCATGTCTACACAATATATAGTTCATACAAATGTAAATTTAAAGCAAATAGTGGCTACTTTAAGAACTTCCGCTAATTCCTCACTCGCGGCCTTCCTCCATGTCTTCTTCTTCATTTCCTGGAACTCACATAAAAGGTGGTACGGTGAGAGATCGAACTATCTCTCAGTGCGGGATTTAGTTCCAGCCCGGTGTTTTTACAAATCAATGCATTTGATATCCCAAATAACAATAAAGTAAAGGTTTCAAAATTTCCCCCAAATTTCCTATCAATTCAGATATGCAATCATTTCAAAACCATTTTCATCCTCGCCTCTTTTAAATTCACGTTTAAGGTTTTTAAATTCCACACTCTGGAAATCCATGCCCGTACATAGAAATCCGGCGAATCGCCACACAAGGACGACCCGTTCAATCACACTCTAGATGGGCCATTGCGGGGACCCATCCGGCGAACCGTCACACAAGGACGACCCGTTCTGTTCACATTTCACACTCTGGACTGCCACACATGGACAGCCCAACGAATCGCCACACGAGGACGACGCGATTTTCCAAAATACATGCAGAACCGCCACACAGAGACGGCCCCAATTTAAAGAAAACAATTCTTTTACATTCCCCATTCCCAATTCACAATCACAATTCCTGTCAATTCAATTTCCATGCATTCAAGAACTCCTACCATGCAATTCTAAACAAAATCAAACGAATGTTCGACATCCACAACATGCAGTTTATCTACCAGATTTGAAAAAGGATTTCTTACCTCAATCCATGCATTTGTATATTATTTGTAAAAAGACCAGGAACCCGCACCTGTTGTTGTGGAATAGTTCACTGTTGTCTCTACGTCTCTCTCTACTTCGACATGCAGATCTAGACCACGAAACATGATTTCTAAATTAATATTTGTACATGTTTATAAATAAATATGTTAGTTGGTGAAACAATATTTATTAAGTTTAAGATATGAAAATCATCTGTAATATTCCGAAGCATGTAATCATTACTTTGAAATAAGGCAATTATATTTACTAATCGTTTTTACGAAAAATATAATTATATCATTGGTAAGTGTTTAAAATTAGATTCTTTTCAATAAAAATAATTTTAGAATTATTTGATGAATAGACTCTCAGAATCTTCAGTGAAACTTTACTAATTAAATATCTAATAAATTAATGAAACTAAAAAGGACTTTTGATAACAGAAATCATTATTAATTGTACTCCCATCATTACAGATCATTAATAGAGATCTTTACTTGTATGATTTAGGAAGGTTGCCGATGAGAATTTATCAAGCATCTAAAAGTTTGCTTAAATTAAATTAATATAAATAGAAATTGAACTTCATGAAATAAAATTAAGTTTCTTGAAATTCCTTAGTGAATCTATTGATTTCTACAAACGTAAATTCATATTATAAAATTGTCAAAGAAATATTTGAAAATCAATTAGATTTTTATTCAATAATTACTTTAACTAATTGAACAAGCATATAAAATTTCCGAAATCTAACGATAAGTCAAACATATATAATTTTCAGAAATCTTATCAACTAAATCAATTTAAAAGTTTATTTAATCTACTTACTAATTAACCACTAATTAAATATAAATTTGAGATACCTTTATTATTTTCAGAACTTGATATTGGCTATGGTACGGCTTGGGTCCTCCTATTGTGGTTATGAATGAAAGAGGGAATAAAATATTGGATTTCCAACAGGTGTCACGAAGCAAGAGATAATTATGTGGCGTCTAATAACCTTTTTCCTTAGACATGGTAAAAAGTGAAGGGAGAGAGAGAGACATGGTAGATGATAGTTTTATTATCTGTGGAGAGTCGCCAATTGAGGCGGTTATATTTGGAAGTTATTATTTTTATTTGAGTAATTATCATTAATAGGATTTTTCACTACTGCCGAACTATATGCTTAATCAGTCAGTTTATAAAGACACTAACTTTTATATGTTATATTATACGGATATCTGTCACTAAATTTATACTTATATACTAATATATATATGTTGTATATATATTATACGGATATTAGTCGGACCACAGAATTTCTATTCGGAGGTTATTTTAAGTTGTTCTTATTAAATTAAGCTATTTAAATACGAGAGGAAGAAATGTTGCTAAGTGAATTTTCATTGTACCTTAATTAATATAGTATTTTCAGTACGTGGTATTACATGTACCTTTCCCACAAAGACTAGCTGAGACCAGATTGAATGCACAATTCGCAAAATTCATCGATGTTCTCAAACAACTGCACATTACCATTCCATTCACCGAAGCCTTGACTCAAATGCCCACCTATGCCAAGTTCCTGAAGGACATCCTATCTAACAAGCGAAGCTTGGAGGGGCACGAGACGGTGAAACTGACAGAGCAGTACCGTGCCATTCTGAGCAGCGAGCTACCTATTCCTTGCACTATAGGGAAAGCCACGATCAAGAAGGCTCTGTGTGACTTGGGAGCCAGCGTGAGTCTCATGCCACGCACTATCTATGATCGAATGAGAGTAGGCGAGCTCAGACCTACGCGAATGACCTTACAGCTAGCGAATTCCTTGGTAAGACTTCCACTTGGCATAGTGGAAGATGTACCAGTTCAGGTTGGTAAATTCTATGTACCTGCTGATTTTGTTGTTATGGAAATGGAAGAAGATAAGGAAGTCCCCATTATTCTGGGACGACCTTTTCTAAGAACTGCAGGTGCAATAATCGATGTGTCTCACGGAACACTGACCTTGAACATTGGGGAGGAAAAAGTACGATTTCAGATTGATCGTGCCATGAAGTACCCTTCAACCAAATCTTGTTTCCGAGTAGATGTGCTCGACGAATGCTTAACAGATTTGGCAGAAGATTACTTTCTTGAGCAAATTAATGAGCGTATGAATGAACATGCTAATTATTTGTCTGAGTTGCAGGTTGAACAAAGCGAGAAAGAATCAGTTTGTGCAGCAGACATGAAGTCAGACGACAGTGAGGAATTTAGACGCGGGCTGGATGAGTTACACGCGGGCCGCATGCCATAGTCCGAGGACCTGGAGAATAGAGGAAGCGGGTCGAATGAAACTGACGCGAGGTCCGCACGTTAGCCGAGTGCACCAGACACGGGCCGCGTCAAGACCCGGACAGAGAAGCCAACTCCTGAACTCAAGCCTCTTTCAGCCAACCTCAGGTATGAATTCTTCAGTCCAGATAACTCTTTTCCTGTGATTGTGAATGCAGGTTTAAACCCCGAACTTCTGGAGAAGCTGAAGATTCACAAAGGCGCAATCGGGTATTCAATCAAGGATCTAATCGACCCATCCATTTATTCACACAGGATTTTACTTGAAGATGATCACAAGCCATCTGTTGAACACCAGCGACGGCTCAACCCAAATCTGAAAGAGGTAGTGAAAAAAGAAATACTTAAACTTCTTGATGCAGGTATTATCTACCCGATTTCTGACAGCAAGTGGGTGAGCCCTGTCTATGTGGTGCCAAAGAAAGGAGACGCGACAGTGGTGAAAAATGAGAAGAATGAGCTCATCCAAACACGTGTGGTGAATGGCTACAGGATGTGTATTGACTACAGGAAGCTCAATGCAGCCACACGCAAGGATCACTTTCCGTTACCATTTGTCGATCAACTCCTCGAAAGGCTTGCTAATCACTCTTATTTGTGCTATCTTGATGGTTATTCTGGTTTCTTTCAAATACCCATTCACCATAGGACCAAGAAAAGACAACTTTTACTTGCCCATATGGTACATTTGCATATCGTAAGATGCCCTTTGGTCTTTGTAATGCACCAGCAACCTTTCAGAGAGCCATGATGGCCATCTTTTTTTATTTTATTGAGAATGAGGTTGAGGTTTTCATGGATGATTTTTCTGTGTATGGTGTTTGCTTCGATTCTTGTTTGACTAACCTCTGTAAGATTTTGCAGAAATGTGAAGATGTCAATCTGATTTTGAATTGAGAGAAGTGTCACTTCATGGTCCAGGAAGGTGTTGTCCTAGGACATGTTGTGACTTCCAAAGGCATCGAGGTGGATAAGACGAAGATTGAAGTGATTGAGAAACTTGCAATCCCAACTTGTGTTAAAGGGGTTCACAGTTTTCTCTCGCAACCTATAGGTGTCTCGCCCTAAGGCTTGCTCAACGATGTATGGTCCCTTCCATTCAATTTTAGCGTGAACCTCTTTGGATGGTAATAGAATCCCTCCAGTCGGTAATAGAATCCCTTGGTAGTGATCCTAACCATTTTTGGCCTTATACCTGAGAGTGAAAGGAAATAAAGCAAGTATGATATAATCATTAGTTGCGCCATTTGTTCTAATGGTAGTGCAACATTCAAGAAAGGTTTAGAGGTGAGCATGTGGATCTTCGTGATCCAACCCATGGAAAGTGTTTTGCTGCACAATGTTAACAACGCCCGGATTGAAGTTCGGTTGTGGTCCTGCAATTTGCGGCAGTCTGATTGCTCCTCTTACGTCTCTAGCCCTTGGTACATTGAACTCTCACAATGTCCTTGGCACGAAATCCCCAGTGACTCATCATCAGTCAGATTCTCATCCCGTTCCTTGTCTCCGTTGTTGCTCATTGTTGCTCTGCTGGAAGTTCCCTGTTTGTTTGGGTCAGTTTACACGGACCGCGTGTCTTGTATGCGGGTCGCGTGATGAGGTGTTCTAGCTGGAGCTGAGCGCACAGATCTTGTGTCAGTTTCGAGAAGAGCTACATGGCCCGCGTGCAAATCTATGCGGTCCTCTACTCCTGAGATGGTAATCACCCGTCGGAGGTGGTATGAAAGCCAGTGTGTTCCTGAGAGAGAAAGAAATGAAAGAAAGATACAGATTAAAATCGAGATTAACTAAAATAAGCAAAAATCCAGAAAAGATAAATGATGCCGTCCCCGGCAACGACGCCAAAAACTTGTTCGCACAAAAGTGTATTACAAAGTTTCAGTACAGCAAACTATCCCTTTTAAACCTTGAATTAACTTCCGACTAGACTGCAAGTGCACAATCCTATCGTATAGTTTAGTCAGGTATTATCCACAGGACGGTTCAAAATCTAATCTGGACTCTACCTAAATTAATTAGGTACTAGAAGTTGGAAAATGTTGATTTGGTTTGTCTAATTTCCTAAATTCAACAATGACAGAAAATAAAATTTGGTTTTTATCATATAGAGAAAAGCATTTCCAGGGTTTTCGATTTCATCTTCAACTCTGCCTCTCGGTACCAGACACGACCCGCGTACTTTCATACGCAGCCCGAGTGGAAGATGTGACCCGCGTAGTCTCATACGCGGCCCGCGTGGACCTCGAGTGAATACAGCAGCTGTCTGTTTCTGCGTTGTTCTTTCGTGTAAGGTTTTATTGACCGAACCTAATGTTCCTAAATCTCAACTCTCGTTTGTTGGCTTAATAAACTTGGTGTCGGAATTGCAACTCCACCTTCTTAGGTTTCCAACCATAAACTCTCGTTTATTGGTATTCTACCTAAGTTAGTTGTCCTATTTACTAAAGGTATCCACCACCTCTCGATAAATGGAAAAGTTCACCTCTCGGTTACTATTTGGTCTCGCCTCACGGCTCGCAAACCTACCTCAAATACTTAGTCTGGTTGAGAGAAACATCAAGGCCAAAGTACTAGAAAAGATGCTATGGACATCTAACAGTAAACAACAAGAATCATTCAATCAACTTCAACAAAGCAATTAAAATATTACTCAAACAAATAAACACGAATATGTAACACAGATTCAAACAACATGCATACAACACTAAATATCTAACTACATCGTAACCCTAGAAACTAAGTAAACTACTCAAGCATAGTCAAAGAGCAAACAAAACAAATGATAGAAGAAATAGCCATGACAAAACCCGAAATACAAAGAAGATCCGTGAAGAACTTTCTTCTTTCGCTTCTCAACTTCGTCTCCAAGCTAGCTGTCAAGTCCAAACCCTAGAATTCATCTCTTGCTCTCCAAAATGCAGAATGAATCCCCCTGTAGCAAGGAATCACGTGATATAGCCATCATGGCCGACCTTTCCTTCATTGAGCCTCTCTTTCCTTTTCTGTTTTGTTTCTCTTTCCTTCATTGAGCCTCTCTTTCCTTCACGTGAATCCCCCTGTAGCAAGGAATCACGTGGTGTGACGCGGTCCGCGTGTCTGTGTTTCTCGCGTGTGTAAAGAGTAATCGCGTCTCTGGTCGCGTCAGGGTTTGATGCGGCCCGCTTCAGATGTGATGCGGCCCGCGTGTAGGGTTTCAGAACTCACAATCTTTCCTGATTTTGCTCGTTTTCTACAAAGTAAGAATAAAAACGCAGCAGTACCACATTCTATAGATATTCAATGTAATAGACACGATTTGGTGGTTTAAAACACATATTTTGGTGCAGAAATTGGTCGGATTTGTAGGTTAAATAACGAGACATCAATCTTCCAGTTGTATTTCATGTGCTACTAGTTGTGTTTCACATGTTCTGCTGGTTGTTTTCCCCTACTAGTTGTTGTCTTTCATTTTTTTCTAGTTGTTTTTCATCTTGTACTTGTTGTCTTTCAAGTTCTATTGGTTGTTTTTAATCACCATCTAGTTGTCTTTCATGTTCTAATGGTTGTCTTTCATTTCTATAGATTGTCTTTCTTCTACTACTTGTGGTTTTTAATCTTCTTCAAGTTGCTTTTTATGTTGTACTGGTTGTTTCTGCTGGTTGTCTTTTATCACCTTCTAGTTGTCTTTTAATGTTCTACTAGTTGTGTGTTCTCATGTTCTACTTGTCTTCTTTCATTTCTATTGGTTTACTTTCTTCTTGTACTTGTTTTTTTTAACTTCACGTAGTTGTCTTTCATCTTGTACTATTTGTCTTTCAAGTTCTACAGGTTGTCTTTCATTATCTTCTAGTTGTCTTTCATGAGCTACTAGTTGTGTTTCTCATGTTCTACTGGCTGTCTTTCTTTTACTACTTGTTATTTTTCATCCTCTTCTAGTTGGTTTTCATCTTGTCCTGGTTGTCTTTCATTTCTATTGGTTGTCTTTAATGTACTTCTTGTAATTTTTCAACTTCTTTTAGTTGTCCTTCATATTGTCCTTGTTGTCTTTCATGTTCTACTGATTGTATTTTATTATGTTCTGGTTTGTCTTTCTTTTTTACATGTTGTGTTTCTCAGTTTCTACTAGTTGTTAGTTTTCTACTACTTGTTGTTTTTCATCTTCTTCTAGTTATATTTTATCTTGAACTGGTTGTCTTTCAAGTCTACTGATTGTCTTTCATCTCGTTTTAGCTGTCTTTCTTGTGTTACTAGTTGTGTTTCTGATGTTCTACTAGTTGTCATTCTTCGGGTAGTTGATTTTCATCTTCTTCTAGTTGTATTTCATTTCAATTGGTTGTCTTTCATCACCTTCTGGTTGTCTTTTTTGTTCTACTAGTTGTGTTTCTCATATTCTACTAGTTGTCAATCTTCTACTACTTGTTGTTTTTCATCTTTTTCTAGTTATATTTCATTTCAACTGGTTGTCTTTCATCACCTTCTGGTTGTCTTTCTTGTTCTACTAGTTGTGTTTCTCATGTTCTACTAGTTGTCGATATTCTACTACTTGTTGTTTTCATCTTCTTCTAGTTGTATTTCATTTCAACTGGTTGGCTTTCATCACCTTCTGTTTGTCTTTCTTGTTCTACTAGTTGTCTTTTTTCTACTCTTTTTTTTCAATTTCTTCTAATGATCTTTCATTTCTACTGGTTGTTTTTATCATCTTCTGGTTGTCAGTCTTGTTCTACTAGTTGTGTTTCTCAAGTTCTTCTGGTTGTCTTTCTTCTACTACTCATTGTTTTTTATTTTCTTCTAAATGTCTTTCATCTTGTATTTGTTGTCTTTCGTCTACTACTTGTTATTTTTCATCTTCTTCCAGTGTCTTTCATCTTGTATTGGTTGTCTTTCATCATCTTCTAGTTGTCTTTCAGCTTTTACTGGATGTGTTTCATGTACTACTGGTTGTCGTTTATCTTCTTGTTGTTGTCTTTCATGTTCTACAAGTTATGTTTCTCAAGTTCTACCGATTTTCTTTTTTCTCCTACTTGTTGTCTTTCATCTTCTTCTCGATTGTTTTTCATCTTGTAATTGATGCGATTCATGTTCGACTGGTTGTATTTCATCATATTCTAGTTGTCTGATCACTCAAAAGAGAGCAATGTTTCTTTTAATATTTATAAACTTGGAAATGCTATCGGTTCGGACTGCAAGCGCACAATCCTTATCGAGTAGTATATACGAGGTCGATCCACAGGGAATATTGGTTCAGTGCTTCGAGCGATCGAATCACAACCTTTTTAAAGGCTAGACGAAATCTGAAAATTGAGAGGTGTTTGTTGATCAATGTAAATTAGGAAACAATTAAAAGTAATTAGAATAAAGATAGAGATGAGGATTTCTAGGATTTCGGCACACCATTGCTACTCAATCCGTCTTGACAATATATTCCTGTTGCGTCTGATTTTCTGTTGTTGTCTTATGAAAGATAACCACATAGGTCACTGCGATTTATGTTACGCAAGAATGACAGATCTTTCATCGAGACTCTACAGAGGACATTGTGATTTTCCTTACGCAAATGACTGGTCTCTAAACACCCCAAATTACTACACAGATCACTGCGATTTTCCTTACGCAAGTGATAGAATTTGATACGCGATTTGTTGGTCTGGTTTATGGTTTCCCCGCTAAGGTTTTCTTCACATAAACCTAATAAATCTCAACGAGGCTAATTCATACAAATAGTTTCTCTTGCCATTAAAGCACTGTCACTACCCTAATGAACTCAAACTAGATCATTGAAATTAGATGAAGAGATAATAAATCACAAAAGCATTTTGATACAACAACAAGAAACCATAATCAACAGAAATACATTAATCAAAACATCAAGAGTAACAAGGTTTACTGCCTAGCCCTAAGAAAAGGAACTTAGCCGCGGAACGGCATAGTTACAAGCACTCCTCTCTTCTCTCTTTAATCAAATCTAACCCTAATTACAAAGATGAGTTATTCTTCTGCCCAGGGGCCTTATATAGGAGTGGAGGGACGTGTAGAGGTTGATTAGAGGCTAAGAAATTGATCTGGAAACAGCTGTCGGCAGTTATTCCCCAAGAGGCGCCTACTGATACGGACCGTATCAAGGTGATACGGACCGTATTGAGACCTTGACGGTTAGGGTTTAACTTCCAGCGCTATCTTCTGGGTCTGTGCTATGCCTGGTCCGTATTAGGCAATACGGACCGTAACCAAGACTTAGTCGATGAGCGTCGCTGATCCGATTGACCTGATTCTAGCTCCATTTGATGTAAAATAGTCCCAAAACCTGTTTTCTGCAATAAAACATAAAGAAGGGTGACAGTAGCCTTTTTCTCTAATTAATTAAACATAAGTGTGAGAAAATATGCAAAACCTAAGCCAAAACCCTACGTAAATCATCATTATTTTGACTCTGATCACGTCTCCCAACTTAAATTGTTGCTTGTCCTCAAGCAACGACATCTCAGCTGGTCAAAGATGCGGTCTAGGTTAAACCATACAATCTCAAGGACTTTTTTAAAATTAAATTAGAACTTTGGTTTGGTACAATTGGCATGACAATAAAAATTTAGAACTCTAAAATATTGATGATCTCTTCCTTGAATAATTTATTCACCCCATGATTGACCCCATTATGCTAACCCTAGAAAAAGTATTATTGAACAATCTAATTCACAAATATCCTTAGAATTGAGAGTATTAATTTCCCCTTCGATTATAAATGGATCCCTTCCAATCAATAGGAATTCTAATGATATAATTTTTGATTTTCCTTCCTAATTGATTGGAGCAAAGTATGACAACTAAGTGTGTTGGTACTTGTGACTATTTTTGAAAAATTAAATATGTACAGAAATTAAAATTTGAGAGGTTTTCTCGAGCCTATTGGTAACCAGTCTTGCGTAGGCACCCGTACTCTTTTTATCCTCCATCTTTTATTCTATTTTTTTTTCTATATTTTTCTATTTTTTTGGATTTTTCTCATTTCTGATTTTTTTTGTATTTTTTTATTTTTCTGGAAAATTAGAATAAAATTTTTGTGTCACAAGCACCATGATTACACACAATTCCAAGTATTTTCATTCATACAAGAAATTATTGCATAGTTTCGCTAGGGGTCTATCTATAATAAATGGGTATTCTAAAACACTATCAAATTTAAAAGACTTTGTAAAAATAAATTACTCAATAAATAAAAATTCTAGGGTTTGCGATTTTTGATCAACTTTCATGGTTAGCAATTAATTGTTCACTTTGAAATCACCAATAATTAAAAATTCTGAATTTTTGGTATCATGGTCAATTGTCTAAACCTTAGCCTAATTAAAATTTTAAAACAATTCCTATTTAATTAACCTACATGCAATTTACCCCTAAATTACATGATCCTATCAATGCAAATGCCTATATGCACGCTAGATAAAAATCTCAATCGTTCCTCCCAACTTATCTTGGTTAAGCCTTGAAAAGTGGTCCCGATTGTGTAAAACTACTAGCGAAAAATAAAAAAATAAGGGTCCTACATGCCATGATCCTAGATACAATGCAATTCCTAAACTAATTTCTTACCCCTACCCCCATGCTTAAATTTTGTATTGTCCTCAATGCAATAAAATAAACAATAAAGAGAGGGATAAGAAAGATCTCACAGATTACTCATTGGTGAGGGGTGGTGGTGGGTCGAATGGAATCGGCGGTGTGAATGGTATTCCCTTGGAAATGCAATATTCATAGAAATTTTCGTGGGCTTTGTTTACCTTGTCCAAGTATTCTTCCAAGTAGCGGGTGCGCTTCTTTAAATTCTCGAGGGTGTTGTTGGCGTATCGTGAGGTTGAGATATTGTTGTCTCTTGTTCCCATCCGGTTGGCGCGGGCATGGAGTTTGCTTCATTCGTGTTTTCGCGCGGCGGAATGAGGTGGCGTACGAAGGCCATGTCATGATGGTGGATGGTTGAGTGGTGTGATGCGCTTTGTGATTCCTCCATGTGCTCTTCGGTTGGCTCCTCCTCTGTGGGCTCCTCTTCTATTGGTTCCTCCTCTTCGCTGTGTGCTTCATCTTCACGTTCGGATTCGTATCCAAACTGAAATGACCCCCTATCTGTGCTGATATGGAGGATCATATTCTCGCCAATTTTTAATGTGTACCTAATGTCTCCAGTGTGTGCGTTGAAAACCGCTTGCACGTGATTGTTGTTCACTAGGTAATTCATATTTAGGCGGTTGTTGCCGAATACTTCCACATAGCCGTCAAGATTTATGTTGTGGTGGTGTGCAAGGAGGGTTGCAAAACAACCCACAGAAACCACATGGTTATTTTTCGTGTCGGCGGCCACGGAAGTAAGGTGGTGCAAGATGTGGTTGATGCTTGTGGCTCTTCATGCAACGCATGATGAAAATATCCCGTTCTTGCACCTCCATTGTGTCCTCTCCTGTTGGGAATATAGAGTTAGCCAAGATAATATGAATATACCTCAATTCTATTGATGAAATAAAGCGTGAGTCTTTGCGGTATATTTTGCGCTCATCAATTGCGATCGTTTCCCAATACTTCATGCGCTTCTCCCTTGTGCATAGTTCGATTTCGCCATTCGTGGGGATGGACAGCGCCTTGCAAAATTCCTCCATAGTTATGGCAAATTGGCGGTTGAGTAAACGGTATTTGATCATGTCGCCTTTCCATTGTAGTGTTAATAAAAATTCAATGGAGGGTCGCAAATAAACTCTTGTGGTTCGTAGGCGGTCCGCCAAGTCCCATAAATTGATATTATTAAGGGACACGCGCACATAATCGTAGCATCCGAGGACTTTCATGGTGTTTATGAACATCGCCTTGTTGTTCGCGACGGTACGGTCGAGCAATGTTTGAGCACGGTCGAATTCTTGTTTGTTGTGGAACTTGATTTCCATGGCTGTTGCGAAGATGTTTTCATTGTCGGATTGGGGATCGGTGGAACGAGGGCTGTGTGCGCCATTTTTCTCTGGTTTCGGTCTCTGTTACGGGCCGTATCTAGCTGATACAGTGCTGATACAGGCTTGACTTGGAAGATTTCTGTGGACAGGTTTTGAATTTTGATCTGAAAATTCTACAAAATGGTGCAGGAAAAAGGGAAGTGGATGAAAGGTTTATATGGCAGTGAAAAGATGTGATGAATGTGCAGGAAGTGCTGGTAGTGGGAGGTTAGATTTGGTTAAAATCGAATTTTTGTTTCTTGAAACATCAGAAATAGAGTTGGTTAAAACTGCTCATTGATTACGGTCCGTAACTGTAACACCACGTAATTTAATCAGAGTGGCGCAGCGAAAACATAGTGAAAATATTTATAATTTTATGTTTGAATTTTGAGGACAAAATTCTTTTTGAAGGGGGGAAGGATGTAACGCCGCGTAGATTGAGAGAATAGACATGAGAAACCTTCCAATTTATTCAGTTTTAATTAACTTAGTTAGTAGGCCATGATATAAATGAAATTGATTTCCATACTAAAAGAGACCTCAGTCCAATTAAATTTCAGCAGCCCATATTTCACCCTCTACCAAAATAACTAACCTCTTGATAACCGTCTCCACTCCAGTTCAAATCAAGCGTCCCTCCAATTTAAATTCCGCTGCCCCGCTTCTTCTATTTAATCACCGATTCCTTTTTTTTCATTTACTCAAACTGCACCACAGATTGTATTTGATTAAACCCCTATCTCTGACACATCTGATCTCTTTCGTTCTTTTCTACACAACCACCGAAGGAAACCCTCAAATCCCTCTCCTTCGTGTTAAAAATTCTGCATCAAGGAATTCTGCATCAAGGTAATTAAATATTATATTATTCTTTTGCATATAAATTGAATAGATTAGGAGAAGATAAATTAGATATTATTGATAGAATCAATATCGTTCTTAGATCGTATTAATTTATGAATAAGTATTCCTTAATTAAAATATGAAAATTTAGTTTCTTTAAAGATATTATAATCTGAAACTATTCTCTTAACTTTCTTTTGTATTTATTCAATTTCAATCATATAATTTGACATATAATTTGTTTCAACGTTTTCCTTTCCTAAAGTAGTCAAGATCTGATTTCAAAATCAGAATATGATGTATACTTTTGTATTTGATAACTCCAAATAGAAATTGATTAAACTCACTAATTGTTGTTATTAGTATTTTTAATAATTTCATATCCGTTCTGTTTATTGGAATAAAACTAAAACTCTCGGTTATGATAAAGATTAAGTTAACAGAAGCAAAATCATCTATTTTGTTTATATATTTTTTTATCCCTATTTAATTATTTATTATATTTCTTTAATTCTCTAATACTAAAAAGAGAATAGAAACCAAATTATTGTAAGCCGAATTTAAATTGTCATAGTTGCCTGAATAGTAAAATAGGATAAATGATATAGTATTAAGGGTTTTAGGAAACGAGAATCAGTAAGTTCAAACATTATTAATTAAAGGTATGCTTATGTTTTAGGTTCGACTTTTTAGGATAATAACGATGTAAGAGACGATCAAGGAATTACTCAAATATCAGGTGCGGGTTTCCTGGACTTTGTAAAATTATTACTTATCGTTTTGTGTGCATTTATTTTTATATAGTTGAATTATGCATGTTGAATTCGAACAACCGTTTGACTTTGTTAGAAAATATTAGGATGGCATTATTCATTTGATCAACGGACTTATAGGATGTATTGTGTTGAGTTAATATACGTGATGTGAATGGATAAGTAAAGTGAACAGGGGCGAGATGTTTGCATATTGAGATGTATACATTGGGTCCGGTGTTCGACTAGACCCCTCATTAACGTGGCGTCGGTTGGACTTCCCGTCACGGGTCAAGACCTAGCGTAGGGTGGATTCCCCGTCTAGTGAGACAGCCTCTCACTGTTGGTTGGACTTCCCAGTGAGTTGGCGGCCTCCCATTGTTGGTTGGACTTCCAGTGGGTTGGCGGCATTCCAATGTTGGTTGGACTTCCCATTGGAATGATAAGATAAATGAAGTAACGGGAACTTGAGAGAAAATAAAAGTGTTTATGACCATAGGATTACATGAAATTAGAAACACCTGAGCATTTATTATTTATTTCATTTTCATGCTTTTGAGAATTAAGTTAATTTTACAAACTCCGGGACTGGAACTGAATCCCGCACTGAGAGAATGTTCGAATCTCTCACCCGTTCCACTGTTATGTGCGTTCCAGGTAATGAGGAAGAGGCGCCAAAACAAGGTCGTGAGTAAAAGCAAGCGGAAGGATCCATGTTTATGATTTAATGCCACTTATTGTTTTGTTTGTTTAATTTCCACTAAATTGGTACACTTGAATAGACATGGTTGTTACCGTATTCCTAATCATGTCTATCGTGACCGCTATTGAACCTCTTTGATTATTGTTGTAAGACTATTGTTTATAATATTTAATGTGGCATTAATTTGTGGAACTTATTGATAATGTATGTTATGTGTATACGCTTTACGTATTAAGACGTAGCGGGTTGTCTCGGGGTGTGACAGTATCAACTGATACGGTCCGTAACCATTGTTTTTGTGTTGAACCCTTCCTTTTCTGCGCCAAGTCCGAGATGGGCCCGTATTGGAGAACTACCCCGTATTGGACTGATACAGTCCGTAACAGAGAGTAATTTTTCGTGACGGGCTTCGAATTTTTCGATTAAATTCTTCCAGCATTTCCTCCTGTAGGTAAGAATAGTAACCCTGTGATCAGTATAATAGTTTAGGATCAAATGAAATATTTTTTTGATTTTTGAATTTTTATATGAAAAAGAAAACAAAAGTGGCCTTGGGTTGCCTCCCAAGAAGCGCTTGTTTAAAGTCGTTAGCTTGACTTTTTGATCTCATCCATCGTTTGGCTGATTCCCGAAGGAATATGTCTCTTTATGCTCATCATTTGTTCCTGCGATGTAGTGCTTCAACCTTTGGCCGTTCACCTTGAAATACCCGGTTTCTTGACTCCAGATTTGGATTTCTCCATAAGGATACACATACGTGACCTTGTATGGCCCTGTCCATCTGGATCTTAATTTTTCGGGGAAGAGTTTTAGTCGTGAATTGAAGAGAAGCACCATGTCGCCTTCCTTGAACTCCCTTTTTCTTATCTTTTTGTCATGGTAGAATTTCGCCCGTTCTTTTTACATCTTTGCATTATCGTATGCGTGTAGTCTCAGTTCGTCTAGTGCATTCATATCTAGTAGCCTCTTTTTCCCTGCGTCCCTAAGGTCATAATTGAACGTTTTTATTGCCCAATATGCCTTGTGTTCTAATTCCACCGGCAGATGACAAGCATTTCCATAGATCAGCTTGTAGGGTGTCATTCTGATTGGAGTTTTGAACGAGGTTCTGTAGGCCCAAAGTGCCTCATCTAGTTTGAGTGCCCAATTTTTCCTGGACCAGGACACCGTCTTTTGCAAGATGTTCTTGATTTCTCTGTTTGAAATTTCTACTTGCCCACTGGTTTGTGGATGGTAAGGAGTTGCCACCTTGTGTGTGACGCCATATTTCTTCAGAAGATTGTTGAATTGATTGTTGATGAAATGCGATCCTCCATCACTTATCACTACTCGAGGAATGCCAAACCTTGGAAATATGATCTTCTGGAACAGCCGCTTGACTATATTTGCATCTGCTGATGGTGCTGGAATTGCTTCCACCCATTTTGAGCTTGGGAATGGCCCCATGAAATCAATTCCCCAAACATCAAAAATCTCTACTTCTAGGATTGAATTTTGTGGCATCTCATCGCGTTTAGATATATTTCCCGTCCGTTGACATGCGTCACAGTGGGAGACATAATCCTTAACGTCTCTGAAGATATCAGGCCAATAAAAACCTGCTTGAAGGATTTTCAATGCTGTCCTTTGGAATGATGCATGGCCACCATATGGCGAGGAGTGGCAGTCATGGATGATGCTTTTCGATTCTTCGTGTGTGACGCATCTTCTGTGTATTCCATCTACACGAAGGCGGAAGAGGTAAGGATCATCCCAGTAGTAATGTTTAGCATTTGCCAAGAATCTCTTCTTTTGCTGAAATGTCATGTCGGGCGGTATGGCCCCACATGCGATGTAGTTGGCTAGATCTGCGTACCATGGCCGTTTCCTTATCTCTACAGAGTAGAGGTGTTCATCAGCAAAAGAATCATCGATCGGTTGATCATTACTGCTTGGTTGTCTCAGTCTTGACAGGTGGTCGGCTACCGAATTCTCCGTGCCATTCTTATCTCTAATTTCGATATCGAACTCTTGTAGGAGAAGTACCCATCGGATAAGTCTAGATTTTGCGTCCTTCTTGTTGATGAGGTACTTGATTGCTGCATGATCTGTATAGATGATGACTTTTGAACCTACAAGGTAAGATCGAAGTTTGTTAATTGCAAATATTACTGCGAGTAGTTCTTTCTCGGTTGTTGTGTAATTGCATTGAGCTTCATTTAGAACTTTGCTCGCGTAATATATTGCATAGGGCTTCTTATCCTTCCGCTGTCCCAGGACTGCTCCTACTGCATAATCACTTGCATCGCACATGATCTCAAAAGGGTGGTCCCAGTCAGGTGGTTGGAGAATTGGGGCTAAAATCAAAGCATTCCTGAGTGTGTTGAATGCTTCAATACATTTTCCATCAAAGATGAACTCGGCATCCTTCATGGTCAAGTTTGAGAGTGGCTTCGCGATTTTTGAGAAGTCCTTGATAAATCTTCGATAAAAACCTGCATGACCAAGAAAACTGCGAATGTCACGAACACATGTTGGTTGAGTTAATTTTTCAATTACCTCGACTTTTGCTTTGTCAACCTCCAATCCCTTAGAGTAAATGGTGTGACCAAGCACATCTTGTACCATAAAATGTCATTTTTCCCAATTTAATACGAGGTTTACTTCTTTACATCTTTTTAGAACTTTAGACAAGTTCTTCAAACATGAGTCGAAGGTATCCCCATAGACTGAAAAATCATCCATGAATACTTCCATTATTCTTCAACATAATCTGAAAAGATAGACACCATGGCTCTTTGGAAGGTCGTTGGGCGTTGCATAACCCGAAGGGCATGCGTCGGTAAGCGAAAGTTCCGTAGGGGCATGTGAATGTGGTATTTCTTGATCTTGAGGATGAATTGGAATTTGGAAGAAGCCGGAGTATCCATCAAGGTAACAGAAGTATGAATGCTTTGCTAGTCGCTCCAACAGTTGATCGATAAACGGAAGAGGGTAGTGGTCCTTTCTTGTCGCCACATTTAGCCGCCGATAATCAATGCACATTCGCCACCCTGTAATGACTCTTGTTTGGAGCATTTCGTCGTTATCTCCTTTCACAACTGTGGTGCCTCCCTTCTTCGGAACGACCTGGACGGGACTCACCCAGTTGCTATCAGAGATGGGGTAAATGATGCCTGCATCTAGCAGCTTCAGGACTTCTTTCTTGACCACTTCCTTCAAGTTTGGATTGAGTCTTCTTTGCGGTTCTCGTGAAGGTTTGTGATCTTCCTCTAGCAGAATTCGGTGCATGCAAATGGTAGTACTGAGGCCTTTGATGTCATCGATTGTGTAGCCAATGGCTTTCTTGCGTTTCCTGAGTGTATTAACGAGTTTGCTGATTTGGGTATTGTCAAGCTGAGAGCCAACAATTACCGGATAGGTTCGGTTTGGGCCTAGAAATTCGTATTGTAGGTTGGGTGGAAGAGGTTTAAGCTCGAGTTGTGGAGGAGAAGTTGCCTTTTCCTTCTTCTTCTCTTCGCTACTACCCATATTGGGGAATACGGGTTGTAGGACTTTCGACACGGGAATTACTTCTTCTTTTTCCGTGACAGTAGTGCAACTTGCGCAAGTTTCATTATAAACCTCGTCAGGTTTAGTGGTGATATCTTGTTCAGGTTGTACTTCGTCATCTTTCCTTCCAAGAAGGCTATCCAGATCCTCTATACCCATGAACTCTCCAAATTCATCAAATGGATACTCTTCCTCTTCAAATTCATCAGTGATGCCCAAATTGAAGACACGTCGATGTCAGAAGGGTATTTTAAAGCTCTGTTAATGTCGTAAGTAACCTTGTCCTTTCCGACATTTAATGAAATTTTCCCATTCTTGACATCAATCATTGCTCCACATGTGGCGAGGAATGGCCTTCCAAGGATGATTGGAATGTGTTCATCTTCTTCCATATCAGCTACAACAAAATCTCCAGGTATCCAAAGGTCTCCAACTTTGATCAGTACATCTAGCAATACTCCTTCAGGATATCGAATTGATCGGTCAGCCAGTTGTAATGCCATTCGAGTTGTTGATAGATCTCCACAATTCAATTTATCAAATACCGCCTTTGGCATCAAACTTACACTTGCCCCCAGATCACATAAAGCTTTCTTAAAATCTGTTGTACCAATTGTGCACGGTATCGAAAAGCTTCCCGGATCTTTAAACTTTGTTGGTAATTTGCTTTGCACGAGCGCACTACATTCCAGATTGAGCGAAATTGTTGAGAGTTCTTGGAGTCTACTGTGGTTCGAAAGAATCTCCTTCAGAAATTTAGCATACGAAGGTATGTTTGCAATTGCCTCAGTGAAGGGGATTGTGATTTGTAGTTGCTTGAGTGTCTCCATGAATCTCGCGAATTGTGGCTCCATCTTGTGCTTGGCCGGCCTTGGAGGGAATGGCAGAGGTGGCTTGTAGGGTGGTGGTGCAATATATTTAGGTTCGGGTAGTCGCTCGTCTCCACCTACGGTGTCATTCTGTTCCTCAATAAGGTCTGCCTGCGTTTCAAGTACGGGCGGCTCCGGTGGTTGCGGCTTGTACTCTTCTGAATGCGATGGCTCTGCATGCATCTCAACGGAAGTTTGATCTGGCATGGGAGGTCCCTGATAAGCTGTACCGCTCCTTAATGTTATGCTCTTGCAAGTCTCTCTCGGGTTTTGTTCCGGTTGGCCCGAAAATTTGCCTTTTCCACGTGCGATACTAGAGAGTTCTCTTGCCATCTTAGAGACATTATTTTCTAAGTCTTTGTTGCGGTTTGTTAAGGATTCGATCTTTTGTGCGATTTCGGCGCTAGCCTTCTCTTGCTTCTCTAGAAATCTCTCCATTAATGATGTGATGTCTGGTTGCTGTGGTTGATTGTATTGCCTTGGTTGGTAATTCGATTGAGGATTGTTGTATCTTGGCTGATAATTGGATTGTGGTTGGTAGTTCTGTTGGGGTGCAGCAGGCCTTTGATTGTTTGCGTATGAGAGATTTGGATGGTTTCGGTTGTTCGGATGGTATGTGTTGTAGGCGGGCAGAGGTCGAAAGCTGTTATCAATTGCGTTTGCTTGCTCTATTTCTTCCTCAGTTTCCGTCACATTCATACATTCGGTCATCTCATGCGCTCCTCCGCAATAGCCATATGCTGTTGCGGCATTGACTGCTGCTACCGTTCACTGCTTGGTTTGCTTGTTGAGTGCCATTTGCAAAGCATCAATCTTTGCGCTTAGCATGGAGATATCATCTACTCGGTGCATGCCAGGTGTTGGCGCTGGCTTCTTTCGCTCAGGGATCCAGTAGTGTTGGTTGATTGCAATCTCTTCAATTAGGTTGTAAGCCTCGTCAGGTTCCTTGTTCATGATTACTCCTCCTGCAGAAGCATCAATAGACAACCTATCGGTAGGGTTTAGACCATTATAAAAAGTTTGGACAATCAGCCATCTTTCTAGACCATGATGTGGACAACACCTTAACATATCATTATATCTATCCCATGCCTCACACAATGTTTCACCATCCCTTTGTTCAAAATTAGTAATTGCATTTCTAAACCTTGAAGTTTTGGATGGTGGAAAATATTTTGCAATAAACACATTAAACAATTGGTCCCAAGTTTGAATGGAATTGGCCGGTAAGGAAAACAACCATGCTCTTGCTTTATCTTTTAATGAGAATTGAAATAGCCTTAGCTTGATTGCTTCATCGGTAACTCCGTTGATCTTTATCGTCTCGCATATCCCTAGGAAAATTGACAAATGAAGATGTGGATCTTCATGTGGAAATCCTCCAAATTGCTGTTGCGAAACCATATTTATGAGAGCAGGTTTGATCTCAAAATTACGGTTTGTAATAGTTGGCGGGTTTATACTAGAATTAGGATCATTCGCGCGCGGTACGCAATAGTCTCGTAGAAGTTTGGGTCTTGCTGCATCGTGAACTCCATTATCACCATTGTGTCTTCCGTTGTTAATCGGTGGGATATCCATGTTGATCGAATCTGGGTCTTCTTCGCCTTCAGAATTACTAGATGAAGAACTATGATTGGTTCTTATCGGTGATGTGGAAGCGAATTGTCCCCTCCTACTAGCAATCCTCTCGGATCTTCGTACGGATGATTCGGCCAGCGTGCAGTGTCCTAAAAAGAAAAGAAAATCTGAAAATTAAACTAAAAACTGAAAATAAAAATAAAATAAAAATAAAAACGAAATTGAAAAATAAAAGAAAAATAAAAATGAAGAAAATAAAAAGAAATCTAGGCGTTTCTAATTAATTGGATTCAATGGTCAAAGCAAGGGCGTCTCGCGAGGCCTTGCACAATGAACCGTTATTCTCCGGCAACGGCGCCAAAAATCTTTATCACTCAAAAGAGAGCAATGTTTCTTTTAATATTTATAAACTCGGAAATGCTATCGGTTCGGACTGTAAGCGCACAATCCTTATCGAGTAGTATATACGAGGTCGATCCACAGAGAATATTGGTTCAGTGCTTCGAGCGATCGAATCACAATCTTTCGAAAAGCTAGACGAAATCTGAAATTTGAGAGGTGTTTGTTGATCAATGTAAATTAGAAAACAATTAAAAGTAATTAAAATAAAGATAGAGATGAGGATTCCTAGGGTTTCGGCACACCATTGCTACTCAATCCGCCTTGACAATATATTCCTGTTGCGTCTGATTTTCTGTTGTTGTCTTATGAAAGATAACCACATAGGTCACTACGATTTATGTTACGCAAGAATGACGGATCTTTCATCGAGACTCTACAGAGGACATTGCGATTTCCTTATGCAAATGACTGGTCTCTAAACACCCCAAATTACTATACAGATCACTGCGATTTGCCTTACGCAAGTGATAGAATTTGGTACGCGTTTTGTTGGTCTGGTTTATGGTTTCCCCGCTAAGGTTTTCTTCACATAAACCTAATAAATCTCAACGAGGCTAATTCATACAAATAGTTTCTCTTGCCATTAAAGCACTGTCACTACCCTAATGAACTCAAACTAGATCATTGAAATTAGATGAAGAGATAATAAATCACAAAAGCATTTTGATACAACAACAAGAAACCATAATCAAACAGAAATATATTAATCAAAACATCAAGAGTAACAAGGTTTACTGCCTAGCCCTAAGAAAAAGAACTTAGCCGCGGAACGGCATGGTTACAAGCACTCATTTCTTCTCTCTTTAATCAAATCTAACCCTAATTACAAAGATGAGTTATTCTTCTGCCCAGGGGCCTTATATAGGAGTGGAGGGACGTGTAGAGGTTGAGTAGAGGCTAAGAAACTGATCTGGAAACAGCTGTCGGCAGTTATTCCCCAAAGGGTGCCTACTGATACGGACCGTATCAAGGTAATACAGTCCGTATTGAGACCTTGACGGTTAGGGTTTAATTTCCAGCGCTATGTTCTGGTCTGTGCTATGCCTGGTCCGTATTAGGCAATACGGACCGTAACTAAGACTTAGTCGATGAGCGTCGCTGATCCGATTGACCTGATTTTAGCTTCATTTGATGTAAAATAGTCCCAAAACCTGTTTTCTGCAATAAAACATAAAGAAGGGTGACAGTAGCCTTTTTCTCTAATTAATTAAACATAAGTGTGAGAAAATATGCAAAACCTAAGCCAAAACCCTACGTAAATTATTATTATTTTGACTCTGATCACGCGTCTTCTTGCGCGCCTAGTTTTGGAGAGGGGAATGAACGTCTTACCGTCCATTCCCTTAGGGGTGAGAAAGTAGCATGCTTCCTCATCATCTTCAACTTCTTCCTCGGTGATGGACCCGAGGGACAACTGTTCATTCATTGGAGCAGGAACAGGGGCTTCGAATGCCCTGACTTCATCAATAGGGACCGTAAACGTTCCAAAGTAGACTACCTTTTCGCCAGCAGGGAGGCTGGTAACTTGGGCAAAAGAGAGAGCATTGATTGCGGTGTAAGTCATTCTTGCAAACGAGCAAAACTCAAAATTTTATTAGTCAATTTTCATATGTAAATTCATACATGAGTGTTTGCCCAATTATTCAATCCATAGGCGTCGATATCGAATATAAAAGGAAATGACATAACTCAAGCGGTCCAATGACTTGTCGCTTGAGTGTTTTGAAGTCATTGGCTACTCGAGTACGTTCCTTTTATCTTCGTATCGAATCCCGAACCTGTGAGGAGGAGAATGTCCCACCGGGCGTGCAAAACCTGTAGGGCGCATAAAGTTGCACAGCGGGTTGGAAGGTGTGTGCATGCGTTAAATGCCTCAGGGTTCAACGCTCTCAATTTTTAGGACATGAAGGAGAACATCGAACTCGAAACATTCATTTCCTTTCTACAATTCCTTTGGTTCACCCTCGACAGACCTACGGTTCATAATCAGTCTATCGAGAGAGTTTAATGATTGTGGGGACGTTTAACTCCCAGCGGGCGCAAGCCCCCGCTGTTAATTACATCAGATGGCCCTTCCAAGCCATACTGAACACCTCGTTCATTCCGGGATTTGTGCCTATTTGAGTGAATTGAATAAAGGGGCTAAAAGGGGGAACTCATGTATTGACCTTGGTTTTGCCTTGGTTTTCTTAGTTTGGACACGTGTGTGTGTATGATTCGTATTAAGAATGATGTTTAGTGCTTCTTAAAATGGGAGTTTGGATATTTGAGAAGGGTATGTACATTACTTGTATATATACTTAATTCATGACATGTTTATTCGTATTTTGTTGATTATTTACCTTTTATCAAGAAGAAATCGTTTAAATTTGAAGAAAAGGGTATTTTGGTCATTTCATGATTTGGTTAATGCTTGAATATATTTAATTTTGATTTAGAAGTGTGAGGAATTTGATTTAGGTTCATTTGGAACTGATTTGAGTCAATTCGGACTTGGGATGAGAAAGTTATGATTAAAAAGGTTGAAAGGGACCTATTTGTAAATATTTATATTTTTGTAAGGGTCTATTTACAAAACTAAGAGGATATAGAATTATAATAGGGGCCCTGGGCAGGGTTTAAATTGAAAATTGGGCATTTAGAGGGCCATTTGGAAAGGGTTTTAGGAGTCAAGGGCCTTTTTATGAATTTATAAGGATTTCGTTGTAAATATTTAAAAGTCAGAGGGGTTCATTTGTAAAGGGGACATGGATTTCTTAGTATTTAAGGCTTTGAGATCCGTATAATGGGCTTTAAGATGGGTGACTTGGGCTCTGAGATTTGTGCTGAGCATGTGATTTTAAAAGTGGGCTTTGAAATTTAGGCCTGAGACTTTGAGATTTGTGCAGAGGCTTTAACATTGATTTTGGGCTTTGAGATTCGGCCATATGGCTTTGTGTAGTATGACATGTGGGTCCCCATGGCAGTGGACCATTAACTATCAGTCTTCATTCTGAGACGTTAGATTGTCCCATGCTTTGAGATCCGGAATTTGTTTGAACTTTCCATCTTGGCGCCGAAATCAAAAGGTCTACATTGCTTTGAGGTTCGTGCGGCTCAGATATGAACTGAGATTGAAACCCACTATAGGGTTTAGCTCGGCCATTCCTCTGGTGAAGTCTTCAGTCACGGCGATGTTAGAGGAAGGTACCATTGGGGTCGTCTCGGTCTTGCAAGCCTATTGGGTGCATTGTCGGCAGTGGTTGATCACCGGAAGGGGCGAGATACGGCCAGCTTCAGTTTTCGATACCGGTCGAGGCCTTTACCCGATTTTCTTCGATTTCCTTATTATTTTCTTCGATTATTTGATTATTTAGTCTGGTTTCGTTATGCAGGAATTATATGCAGCTTCAATTTCACTTTTCATGAAGATTCAAGCATACTTTGGATTTTGTCTTTTCGGTCTAATACCGGTTCAGCATCATTCTGGTATCAGCTGGAGTGATGGACCCCTTTAGATCATATTCGGGGATTGAAGGGTATTTGTTCATGTCTTCTGAACCTTATAAGGCAACAGGGGTTTATTTTCTGATTTTTGAATGATGCGAGTAATTATTTCATGAAGTTCTTGAATTTTTGAAAGTTAGATTGATTCAAACCTTTTTATTTTCATGAAGGATTATGTAATTTCTTATTGCTGATTCATGGGAGGGTGTTTATATTATTTTCAAATCGAATTTTATGATTTTTAGAGGTTTATTTTCATTTTTAAAGCATTTATTTTAGGTGAGGGGCAATAAAGGAAATTCTACATTTTTGATGCTGGATCTTCTTATTTAAAAACTGAAACTTTGGAAATTCATAGAAAATAGAGATAAAATCCAAATAATGTGAAACTTATGTCCATTCTATGTATTTTCAAGTCTTCTATTTAACTGTGAAATTCATCTTTCAATCTGGTCCTTAAATCAATTTCTTATGTTCAATTTACCAGCAGGTCCATTTTCCTTTTAAAATGCTGATTTTCTGTTTTTAAAGCTGAACTTCAAGAACTCATAATAAATCGAAATAAAATCAGAAAAATATGAAACTTGTGCCAATTTTGTGTATTTTGAAGTCCTCTGTCTGATGGTGAAGTCCATTTTTCAGTTTGGTCCCTGTATCAGTCCAGAATGTTATGTTTACCAGAGAAGGTCATTTTGGCACTTTTGAGTGCTTTTCTTGTACCAATGGTACATGCTTTGTGATTTGGTGTTGGTCTACTGTTCCAGAGGGTATTAGGGGCTGGTTTGGAGCATTTAAAACCAAGTTTGTGAATTATTCATCATTTAAATGGATTTTCATAACCTTTGAGCTATTATTTGGTGTTGACAAACAAAAAGAAAGGAAGACAAGCTCCAAAAAGAAATCACATTTCACATTCTTAAATCTCAAAATTATCAAAAGAACTGGAAATTTACAGGGAGGTCCCTGATTTTTGTAAGAATCACATTTTTGATATTTTGAAGGACATATCATTGAGATTTCATTAAGTTTAAAGATGCAAACACCATGGCTTGTTGTTTATTTGCATTTCAAACCTTCTATCTCTCACCATTTGTTTATTTAAGGTATTTAACTTCTTTTAGCATCTTTGCTCAAGAAACCAAATATTTTCTCATACACAAATAGGTCCAAAAGGGCATGTCATTGAAATATCATGGATTTAGAATATAAATGGCATATTATATACAATGCTACTGCCCTTTATATTCTAAACCTCAATTTCTCACTATTTACACATTAAATCACTTAATTTCCTTTCTTGACTTGATCATACATAAGCATATTCATGCATAAGGAAGTTAAGTATCTTTTAATGTGCAAAATGGCCCCTTTAATAGGAATTAAAGAAGGAGCTATCCAGCTCAACTTCAATAACCCTTTTATATATATTTTTTGTTTATTCTTTAATCCCATTAATAAAATAATTAAATGAATTAAATAAAGGCGGAGCTATCCAGCTCAACACCCTTATTAGACATCATTTGCCTATTTTATACAAGGATTAAAGAATTTTAAAGAAAAAGAAAAAGAGAAGGTAGTAAAGAAAAAGAAAAGGAAGAAAGAGAGGGAAAATAGTAAGAAAAACCTCATGTTTTTATTTATTATCATTTTTCATATATAAAGACATAATTTTCAGAAAAGAAAGATAGGAAAAGAGATCAAGATATGCATTCCTTTTTATCAAGTTTATATCCTATGTATTTTTAAACTACTTAAAAATGAAGAAAATGATCATTAGATCTTCATATGCTATGTTCATTATGAGATAAACATGCTTATCATGAGATCTTCACTTTTGTTTATTCATGAACTTAAAAGGAGAAATAAAACGAAAATCAAAGAAAAAGGGGAAAAGAGAAGGATGTAACAGTAAAGACAAGAACAAAAATGGCAAACAAAGATTTTTTATTTCGAATTAGGACATATGTACAAAACCATTGCTCATCAAGAGCTTACATCATATAGGTATTAATTACCTATTAAATTTGCTTAAGAAAGCTTCAAACTTGGAAGTTCTAGCCTAACTCTCTTTGAAAATGGAAGTTTTCTAACTTGTTTCTCGCACAGGAGTTTCTGGAGAAGAAGAAGTCTATTTGAGATATTCTGGAGCTGTCTATTTTCTTGCATTTGGGGTGCCTTATATAAGGCAGAAAGGGTCTAGGGTTTTAGGCTCAGCTGATGTGGCTTTCATCATGCCCATCAACTGTTTGATCAAAGGCTTGGATCACTTAGCTTCATTCAAGCATGCATATGTGGCAAAGGCTGTTCAATAGAGGCTTGGCACGTCAATGATCCTCTTCTGGAATAATTTTAACCTTCAGATCGACATCAAATGTCGTGTATCACTTAATGGCCATTGATTAACCGGCCAAATAAGGAAGCATTCAATTTTCGTGCCCCTGCACCTCTAGAGTAGATTCTTCTATTTTTGTCACTACCCAAGGGCAGTGTGACACGCGTTCTGGGAACCAGGAAGCCAGATAATAGCTGTAGAGTCGGGGGTATGTTACACCGGCGGTATACCGAGCTCAATTTTATCTCTTTCTTGATTAAAATACCTCTAAGCATAAGGAAATGACAGAGGGTATAGTTGTTTCCCCTTTAACATGTGCCCGAGTCCAATTTATCACCTAGGCAGTTGGTCACGCAGTATCACCATTAATCGGGTCTGACAAGTATCGGGTTCATGGCAACTACCAAATTGGCTTTCTCTGGCTTTAATTAGCATTGTATACATGGTCGTATAGACCGTTGGCAGCAACCTGTTAAATCTCAAAGCTTATACCAAACCCAATCGCTTGATCTCATTTTTTAATTTACCCTTTTCTCGGGTGCAATTGAGGTTCGCCGAGAGTGCTTAAAGCTTCTATCTTTACTCAAAGAGAAAGGGGTTAAAGCCTTCAAAGACTACAGGTAATGACTCATGATGAGCTTCAATTCCCAATCCAATTTTAAGTCCCGTTCTTAGCAAAATCGGGAAGAAGAGAGGAGAAGGCGGAACTGACCCGAGTGGCCCCATTGTCAGTCTCACTAAACCGGGGTATTATTTCCCTTTCACCTTCGGTTCTTTCTTTTTTTTTCGATTACGCTCGGTTCTCAGTGGACCGCACTAGGTCCCTTCCATTGGCACATGAACAACGGGAGCACCCGAGTTGAAGGGACCAAAAGCACCCCAGCGCAAATTTAACTTGGTTCTTCTATTGTTTGAATGAGTTCGGTCTACTGTAAGCCATGCTACTGACAGTTAGGTGTGTAAGTTGTAGGTTGATGAACCGTGTTCACCTGAACTGACTATCCAGCGAAAGTTAGCTTAAGTCAATGACTTGTGGGCCCCTGGAGTCAAGGAACCAGTATGCATCTCCAAATTGCACCCAGAAGGTAGTTAGGAGACGATTTTTGCTAGGCATGTCCCATTATTCACACCCCGCTTGCTATCAGCCATTGTTTCATTCATAGGGAATTGATTTCTTAGTGATTTTGATCATTTTAAATATCAAAATTCATTGTTTTGCATGTAGAATACTAACAAGGATTTTAATATGTGACCAATTTGCTTGAAGGGTCTGAGTACAATTTTGGCATTTTAATTCCCCCAGAAATTGCCATTTATCATGTTGAGTCTAAATAGCAACCTTTTTAGGGTCAAACAGGGTGACAAAAGGAATGACCAATATAACCACAACAACTCTAACACTTACAACCATACTACAAGGTATAACCATCCTAACTTTAGGTAATGACAATGAAAACTCGAACCAAATTTGGGCCAAAACCAAGGTCAAGGTTTATCTCAATTGTCAAGGTTAGAGAAAATAATTAAAGATTTAGTGATTTCTCAAAAAGAAAGTACTCTTAACCAAAACAAAAAAGTTTGACGATCTTTCAGATTCTTTTAGAGCCATGAACAATAGGATGGACCTCGTGCAGACTCAATTGAGGTTACTTGAAACCCAAATTGCTCAATTAGCTACTTCTGCCTCACGCCCACAAGGTACGCTTCCGGGACAATCAATTGGATTTTTCTGCTATTTGTTATGGATTTTTTAATCTCAAATTTTTTTATTTTCTGATATTTCTCTTTTTCTATTTCTTCATTTCTGCTGCATACGGATCATGATATAATGCCCCATACCAGACAAGCAAAGAAAATCCCAGAGACCACTAAATAAATCATGCACATAGATTAGCTCATAATGAATATTTCCATGTAAAGAAATTGAAATTTGGTGTAGTAGTTGCCCAAAATGAAAATAACAAATCAGGCTATCAGAATACGAAAAGTGCAGTTGACCAGCAAACACCTCCATAGAAAACCCTTTACCAGTACTGGTTCTAAATCCCCAGTGAGCTTGAAATAAATTGAGCTTGTAGAACACAACCTGGCATACATTTCCATATAAAGAACATCAAATTTCCATGTAGCCAATTAAAAGAAATGAAAATGACAAAACAGCATACTGAAAGGGGCAAAACTGGAAATTACCAGCAAATATCCTTGCACAAAAACATACGTTTGACATAGCTCTGAATTAAGTTTGATAAAACTTTTGCACAGACATATATATCATGACTTAATGAACATTTCCATATAAAGAACACAAATTTTGGTGTAGCCAATTGGCGGGATTCGATCTTCAAATTTTGACAGTTCAGAAAAACAGAAAACTGTTGTTTACCAGAAAACTGCACTATTTTGCTGTTTTGAAACATTGATGGAGCCCTGTACGTTGTACCTTAAATCCTCAAATTTGTATGGTCTATAGACAAACAATAGGGAACAACCTGGACAAATTTCAGCGTGAAATGATAAGCCGATAAGAAGAAATTCAAATCACAAAGTGGCACTTTGGCATGACCCAAACCTTCTTGCAAATCGAATAGAAGTCAGACCAAAGATCCAAATGACCTGATTCCACCTCTCAAAGACTCTGTTCATCCTTCTACAAACCCATAAACTTGAATCATCTAAATCCAATCTCCAAAGCCTTCAAAATTAAACTTCAAAATCCAATTTACCTCAGTTAGAGAACCAATGCAGAATCTGTCTAAACACTATTAAAGTTAGATTTGAAATATCTCGGTACCAAACCGATTTGGACTATTTCTTCGTTGTCTTATACCATTCTTCCACCGTCAGACTTGTTTTTGGGTTTAGGACTTGATTGGAGCATTGAATTTAGGATTTGGGATCAATTTAGGAGACTTTGGCATTGGAGGCTTTCGGTTGCATGTGCTGACAAGGTCTCGAGACCCCTTTGCTTCAAATTGGGTGGAGTTTCTTCACCTTGAGCTTCTAAATTTCGTTTTAGCGTGATAGAAGAAGTGTCCAGGGCTTTGGCTTTGTCAGAGTTTAGCCTTTGTATATACTGTCATTTATGGCACAGAACTTGACAACGCTATTAGTCCTGGATGTGAGGCTTTCTTCAAATTTGATTTGGGGTTGGCTATCTGGGGTTTTGGATTATTGTTCAGGCATGCTTTAGAGGAGCTTGGCACTGTTGACGTATTTAGTTTAGGACACTGGTGTAGTGGTGTGTGTTGAGTGTTGTGTTTGAAAAATTAGTGAAAACTGTAGTAGTGTTTGGGCTGGCTTTCCATTGAGAATGATTTTCCGTGGCCTATTTAAACCACCTGATTTGTATCCTCACGGATTGTGTAAGTGCCAATTTTACTTTTCTTTTCTTCTTTTTAGTGTCACAGATGCCATACATAAATTTATTAATCAAATTGCACAGGACACTTTTTTTTTTTTGAATCACAACATATCGATCTAAATATTTTAAGATATAAATTAATAATTTTGCTATTTAGTAATGATTTCCTTTAAAAGTTGTTTCTCTCGTATATTACCATAGAATTTTTCTTTCTTAAAATTCATGTTCATAAAATATATTATTTTGTTTAAAATTTATTTGTCTCTCATATATGATTTTTTTCTTTATTAATTTGATAGAAAAAAAAGTTAATAGCTGTTATATTTTATTATTCATTAATGTTGTGCTATGTTACCCCGATACTCCTATATGGGCACTGTAACCGTATCGGATACGTATCAGACACGGATACGTGCCAGATACGGCTCCGATACGTATCTGATATGTCAGTTGTTGTATCGACTTAGGTGGCGTATCCTTATTCTCTTGATACGGTTTCCGATACGGTTTTACTCGCTTCAATACATCTGGATACGGTTATGTAGAATCGAACAATTTTATAGCGCCATGAGCTGTGAACTGCACATGGACTGGCCCAGAACTATGCATCATGCACTGCGCATGGACCATGCCAAAAACCAATTTTCTAGCGCTAAGAGAGAATTGAACCCTGAACCAGGGTACTGAGCCAACTTCGTTTTTCTTTTTTGAAGCCAGTAGCTAATATACTTATTATATATTTAGATTATTCTAAATATTTTTATATTTAATTTATATAATACATGATTTAATAATATAATTAATATAATAAAAAATAATATATATAATATACATATCGTATTTTTGATTTCTGAAAATTACCGTATCGCTATATTCGTATCATATCTGATACGATACCCGTACCTGTATCTATGCAACATAGATACTGTGAAATGATACATTATTTAGCTAGATCTATTCCAGTTTTAAAATGACTAATAGATCATGACTTCAGATTTTTCACCTCCAAACAAGATCGAAGAAAAAAAAAAGACTATATTAATTACATTAAGAAAATATACGGCAGTTAGAAAGATATAAAGTCTGTTAAAAATGTTCATACAAAAGTGTTAGAAGGATTGACTAAGAGCTCCATATGTCTTTGTAGCTTTGCAAAAGATTCATGATTTCTTGCTCGTGAGCTTTCCCATATACATTTTTAATACGAAATAGATTATTATTACAATATAGTGGAGTCTATGTAAAGCATTTTTTTTAAGTGATGCTACGGTAGTATTATGTAAAGCATTTTTTAAGTGATCTGTCTCCTCTACATCAGGGCCGGCTCTTACCCAGGGTAGCTAGGGCAATGACCCCAGCCCCAAAATCCAACGAGGCCAAAAAAAAAGAAAAAATTTGTATATGTTAAAAACCACAAACAAAAGTCAACAATCCAATAGGGCCCTAAAATAAAATTTCGTTTCTTCTCTGTGAAACGGCAAACAAAGCAAGAAAAAAATTAATAAACCTAGTTCTGTTGACCGCCGTTTCTTCTTTGTAAATCGACAGATGAGGGAAGAAAGAAATTTAGAAACCTAGCTCTTCTCACGAGTCACGATCTCGTTCTGCGACAGCGAGTGCGAGGCAAAGTCTTGACCTGGTGAGGCGGAGGCGGAAGCAGTGTCTGGTTAGGGTGAGGCCGACGCATCGACCATCGACGCAGCCTTTGAATTGGACTACGGGCCACGCTGCGTCTGTCTCATTACCTAGGTTTTATCCTTCTATTACTTTATTTTTTTTTATTATTTAAAACATTGTTTCCTAGAAAACATGCATCAGGTAGAGAAAAAAGAAAAAGAAAAAAAGAGGGAGAAGAAAAACTAAAACCTCAAAAAAGTTATATTCAAAAGCTTTGAAAGAAAATTAACTACAAAATTCTTGTTTGAAAATAAAATCTTTTTTTGGAGCATGTCAGGCTTTGTATAATGTGTTTGTTAATTCAACAAAACGATGGAACATTTTACTTCAATATGTGGATGAATTAACTTTGAAGTCTTTGTGTGTAACAAGATGGGAAAGTCGTATAGAAAGTGTAAAAGCAATAAAAAATCAAGCTCCCAAAATAAAAGGGCTTTAATAAAATTAGTGAAGTTTCTGATGATCCAAAGATAAGTTGGGATGCTGATAAATTATTATCAAGTGAATTGTCAAACTTTGAATTTCTTTTGAGTTTGGTTATTTGGCATGAAATATTGTTCAAAATAAACTTGGTGAGCAAAAATTTATAATCTGAAGATATGCATCTTGATGTAGCTATTGAAAGTTTGTTTCTTTTTTTGAAAAATATAGAGAAAATGAGTTTCTTCTGCTATGATTGATGCTAAAGAGATTGTTGATGAAATAGAAATTGAACCAGTGTTTCAGGTAAAAAATAGAGCTATAAGAAAGAAACATTTTGATGAAAATCCTGATACAGATAGAGAGCAACAATCTGTTGAAGAAAATTTCAGAACAGACTATTTTCTTGTTTTAGTTGATATGGCAATTTATCAATTGAAAATTAGAATTGAACAAATTGAACTTTTTGAACCTATATTTTGTTTCTTTTTTGATGCATCATGGTTAATTTCATTTGATGATGAAGGAAAGAAAAATTATTGTTGAAACTTGAAAATGCTTTGACACATGGTGAGAACTGTGATATTAATGCACAACGTTTATTTTCAGAATTACAAATATTGCAGGTAATGCTACCAAATGAAGCGTGTCAATATGGAAATGCACGGAACTCCATTAAAGTTATGGAGTTTGTAAAAAAGATGGACATGTTTCCAAATATTTTGGGGTATGTTTGGTTGGATTGAGAATAGACTATTCTTGGAGTTAGGCTATTCAAAATAGCCTATTCGGTGTTTAGTTGGTTAGAATAGCTAAAATAGTGAATTCATACTTTTTGTCTTATTAGAATAGGCTATTCCAAAGGTTTTGAGATTTGACTATCCTAATAAGACAAACAATAACTATTCTTGATTTGGCTATTCTAACTATTCTTGTTTTACAACCAAACATACCCCATTTGGTTGCTTATAGAGTTTTACTAACTGTACTTATTACTGTGGCATCTGCAGAAATGAGTTTTTCAAAATTAAAGTTGATAAAATCTTATTTACGGACAACTATGACTCAAGATAGGTTGAATGGATTAACAATATTAATTAGTATTGAAAAAAATATGTTGAAAACTATTGATGTTGAACATATAATTGATGATTTTGCTTCAAAAAATGCAAGGAGTCATTTCAGATGAGATATGGTTTATATGTGCTTTTTGTGCAGGTATAACATACAAGTGTTCAAATTAAATTAGTTTATCAAGAAGCAAGAAGCATGGTGTGGGTATCAGGATATGTTAATCATTGTATATGTTTTATTTTGAGGGGTATTGGTTTTAGTCCCTCTATTTTGTATAATCTATTGGCATATTAATAAAAAAAAATTGCACATAAAGGGTCTAAATTTGTCTCCCGCTCCGGACCTCAAAATCTTCAGGACTGACCCTGCTCGACATTAACGTACTATTTGAGTTAATTTAGTGCAAATCTCAATCGGACGGTTCATATATTAACTCAAATTATGAGTTAATGTAGAGGATACAAATTCTATGAAAATGTACTTGAAAATGCAATTTTAGATTTTTAGATTTTTTTCTGTTTTTTTAGATAAGTAGAAAATTACTTGATCTAATGATTCTAGACATTCAAAAGTAATAATTTTATACCTACTCCGCTTCACAAGTCGATAGCGTCACAATTAGTTGTTTCTTGGAGAGCCATGTAAATGTTGTATCGCCCATGTAAAATACAAAGCTTGAGATGTTTTTTCTATCATCCACATCTCCCATTCAATCGCTGTCCGAATAACCGTAAATACCAAATTTGTTAGTAGATGTGGAATAAAATAATCCAATAGATATCGTACCTTGGTCAACTCCGCCCTATGAAATCAATTTTTTTAACGGGCTTTTCTGATGGTCTAAGGCCTTGGATGAGTTGGACTTGAGAATTTTTCGTTTCTTTGGGAGAGCCTGCCATGGCAGAGTCAAATATTTAGGAAAACCAGAGTACAGCATGGTTTGGAAAATCGGCCGATTCCGAGTCAACTCGGCCGAGTCAACTTGGTATCGGCCGTCACCGATCCGATATTAGGCCGAGTCTCGCGCCCGTGCGTGTTTTTCAGTAAAAATCGGATGAACAGTGCCGAATCGGCCGAGTTTCCAATTTTTCCCGCCGAGTCAGCCGAGTTTTGTCCGAGTTTTGTCCGATTCTCACTAACCTGTGCGAGTTCTGTCCGATTCTCGTAGGCTGAGTTGTGCTGAGGAGAAGAGAAGAGGTCGGCCGGCTGAGGAGAAGAGAAGAGAGAGCGGGGCATGGCTTCTCGCCGAAGCAAAAAGAAGAGGGAAAAATCCCTTCTCCTCTCTTCTCCATGAAGGAGTAATGGAGAGCACAAGAAGGATCGGTGGGGTGTGCTAGTCAGCGGAAGAGAAACAGAGAAAGGGAGAGAGATGGAACGGGAAGAGGAAAAGAGAAGAAAGGAAGAGAAATGGGCTGTGGGGTCCGCTGTCAGTGGAACAAAAGAGAAGAGGGAATGGAGGGGAATGTGATGGACCCGAAAATTCCATTCAATTGGGTTAATTCAGCACATGAATTCAAATCACAGCTTTGAGATCCGTGCTAGCTGTGATCCGACGGAATAAGAAAGGATTTTGAAAGAAATCAATATATTTGAGTGTGGACCCGAACCCTTCAATTAAATTTGGTTAATTTCATTTCTTCTTCGAGACTTTGAGATTTGTACGGCTGGTATTTGATTGGTTAATATACTTCCTAAATTATGTGAGTGTAATATTGTCTTAATTAACATAATTTTTTTACAAATTATTTTTATCAATTTTTTTCTATTTTTTGACTACAAAACAAGGTTTCTGCCAAAAATAACCGAGTTACCGATCCGATTCTTCCGATTCCGCCGATTCATCCGATTCTGACTCGGCGGTCAAAAATCCGATTCCGATTCCGATTCCGAGTTTTTGAACCATGGAGTACAGTACAGTACAGGAAGGAGTCAAGAGTAGAGCAGATTAAATAAAACTAGTATATATATATATATATATATATATAGAGAGCAAAGCTAAGGTGTGATGTGCTCACCAAGAGGGTTTGGTGAGCACAACTCTAAAAGTATATTGGATCGGCTTCAAACGACGAATCTAAACCGTTGAAATTGATGTACTTCATGAGTGATGCATGTACATGCAAAATTTTGAAAGTTTCGAATTTATTTGCTACAAGGTCAAGCGGTCAAATAGACTCCTTCATTGCATGCTTGTTATTCGCTAATGTTCATTGACATTGCAATTTGAGATAGACGACAATAAAAATATTACAGTCTTCAGTCAGAGTTGCATCTGGCACTTTGATCCCTGTTTTATGAAATAGCATTGCTAACTTGTTTTATTTAATAAGTACAGAGCTTTCAATCACAATCACAACTGCTTGTTAGAAATTACAAAGATCAAAATTCATTGAATTACAGAAAAAAAAAATTGAGCAAAAATAATATTTCCTATCATTTTACAGTATTATGTCTGCCCAAGCAGCTTCAACTTTTAATCACAAATAAATACAATCTAA
This sequence comes from Carex parvula, assembly GCA_025461045.1. Classification (NCBI taxonomy): domain Eukaryota; kingdom Viridiplantae; phylum Streptophyta; class Magnoliopsida; order Poales; family Cyperaceae; genus Carex; species Carex parvula. The sequence continues at coordinate 124,316 of JAJGRW010003097.1, read as the reverse complement.
ATTTGACGTAAACCCCGTTACTTGGGTTGGATGTATGCTTGGTATGGGTACCCACTACTCGAGTCAAATGCATTGCTGGTATCTCTCATTATTGGATCTTCATCACTGTAGGGATGCCTTGAGAGATTTGACACATTTGTAGAATCGTCCGAATAATACACATTAGTTGTTCTTGTACTGGCATCATTTTGTAATATTATCTCTATCTCCTTCACAACTTCATTCATGGATGGACGATCTACTGCGGAATCATGTACACATTCCAATGCCAATTGCACAAACTTCCTAAGTCCCACATTTTTCGCTTGATTTACAATTTTAGGGTCCATTTTTTCTCTTAAACCATAGTACTCTTGGTCGTACTGATCAATGACTTCCATGACCTCGCTCACTATGTAAGTGCCCTTTACAATCGGCAGCCTGGCAGTTACTAGCTCTAGCATGACTACACCGAAGCTGTAAACATCACTCTTTTCTGAAAGTTCTTGAGTCATATAGTACTCTGGATCCAAATATCCCTGGTAGATGCACAAAAAGAAAATTAGTGTATATGTTATTTCTTTGTTATTCTCTTGGATGGTTCTTTCATATTTACGCCAATGTTTAGATATGATTTAGAAAACCAAGATAAAATATTTTAAATTCTAATGTGATTATGTGAAATATTTCTTGTACTCACTAGTGTTCCCTTGACTTGGGTAGAAACATGCCCTGTCTTCTTGTCAGCGATTAACTTTGAGAGACCAAAATCAGCGACCTTTGCATTAAGATTTTCATCCAATAGAATATTTGTCGACTTGATATCTCTGTGTATTATCGGTGGATCAGCATGTTCATGGAGATAAGCTAATCCCCTAGCTGAACCTAATGCAATTTGTAGCCTCATTTTCCAATCCAAATAACCTTTCCCTGCAATAAGTAGCAACAGTAATTTAGGAATTAAAGCAAGGGTACAATTGACTAGTCCACTGCCAGTTCAAATAAGAGATGATTTTAAGGGTTTAAAAACAAAGAGATGGTTAAATGAATATCTGGTTAGATATAAGCAAGCATGTTATACAAGTTCAATGATATTTTTTAATTAAGCAAATCAACTTTGATTTTGAATTATCTACATCACTCTCGTTTCTGGGTCTCTTGTAAAGAAAGCTTTAGATAAAAACTTGATTTTTGTATTGAGAATAGAGGAAAAGTGAAAACTGAGATGTAAATATATAAGAAGATACCATTAAGGGACATACCTACTATATTGTCTCTTAATGTTCCATTAGAGATGTACTCGTACACTATCATTTGCTCCCCTTGTTCATAGCAAAAACCTACTAAACTCACCAAGTTCTTATGATGAACCCTAGAGAGCAACTCAATCTCATTTTTGAATTCCTGTGCACCTTGCATGGATCCTTGTTTTGCTCGTTTTATAGCGACAACTAACCCATTTGTAAGGTATCCTCTATACACCTGTTATAAATAAACCCGAATGTAACATGATTCTTCACAGAATGTTACCATGTTCAATATATTGTTAAAATTTAAAGAGTTTGATGTACCTTTCCATAACCTCCAGCCCCAATTTGATTGTTGTCTGAGAAATTACCAGTGCACTTTCTGAGCTCTTCAAAAGAAAAGCATTTTGCACTCTTCAGTTGAGGTGCTGTCCCATCATCATTGCCACCAGAACCCCATGAGGCTGAAGAAAAAAAAAAAAAAAAAACTCATTAAGAAAAATTGAAATTGTTCTCGCTGGTTGCTCAATTTTTTGAAATTTAAATATAGATCTAAAAATGTACCAAAAGGATTGGCAAGCATGGCTGCTTCTTTCGCTTTTCTTCTCTGTTTTGAAGCATAAACTGCTACCACAACAAGTGCAATCAAAATAACACAACCACCGGCTGCAATTCCTGCAATTGCAGCTGTACTAATTGAAGTACCCTTACTTCCAGAACCTGAGAGATTAATTTAATGAGAATCAACATTTTAACATTACATATGACTTCTTATTTGCAAAAGAAGCATGATTCTTTTTCCAACAACTGAAAATTTGAAATTACCTGGGAACTGGTATGGTTGGATGAAGTAATAGGGCCTGAACTCTGGAGGTGGTATGTATGTTTGATTGCTCAGAAGAGAGCCCAGTATTATAACCTCACCTATACTGAAGATCCCAGAAAGAGGGAAAAGCGCAACAGTTGCCTCAATATACTTATTACCTGTTATGACTATATTTGTGATATACACCGAGTTTATTCCAGCACGTCTTAGATTGTCCAACAAAGTCTTCTCGAGTTGTTGAAACAAGGAACTGTTTGAAATATCATTAAATCTCGGTGCCCGGAATACCATCAGGCCTGAAAAAGGGTAGGCGCATGTGCATTTTTCAGGGCTTAACTGCTGATTGTCAGGACAGGAGGCTTGTGGCCGACAGCTTGCACGGCTTGTGGTGTAAGTAGGTAGGTTTGATTGATTGTTTTGGCAGTAGAAGTTGTTAGAGTGCTTGGCATCTTTGCAGAGAGGGTTGTTAAGGAGACTGGAGATACCAAAAAAAGGAGAATGATATTAGAAAACCAATAAATTGACTTATTAATTACTTGTAATGATAGATTATCAGAACTAACATACATTAATTGCAAATATGACAGATATGTAATTCTACTTGCAAATACAACAACATGAAAGGTTTCATATGAAACACAAAGAAATATGATATATGAAATTGATGACGAAATTAAAAAGAACAAGAAGCTTACGAAATTGATTTTATTGTTGATGGAATGTTTGCATCGGTGATATTATTGTTGCGGATACTGACTATCTTTAGATCTTGTCCAAGGTTGCTACCCATGTCAAGTTTACCATCAAATTGATTAAAATCTAAGTACCTGTTGAAAAAATGTATGGTTGTAAACATTTGGCAAATTATATCTTCTACCCCTACAAAATGAGAGAAATCTATGGGTACCCTAGCTACAAATCAAACTTAACCAAAGTACCATCATGAGAAAAAACATGTGATAATTTCTTCACTCCCAAAAAAATTATGAGAAAGATGTAGAAATTAATCTAATATTGAAGGTCTATGCTTGATAGGATTTGGCGCAGAAGTCCGTTATTTTATTCAAGGATACACTAAAAGGAATTAAGCTTTAGTGAGTAACTTGTTGGGTAACTTACACTTGTTGAATATGGGGAAAAGTAAAACTATTATTGCTTAAATCCCTAAGCAAAAGAGTGAAATGTAATATATATTACAGTATAATTGTAATGCAATTTACCAAGAAAGGAGCTAGAAGGGGCTATTTAAAGACTTACAATACGTTCAGGTTTTTAAATGGAGTAAGGTCTGGTATTTTTCCAGTCAGACTATTATTTGCCAGATTCCTGCAGAGAAATAAAAAAAATATAATAAAAGAAACACTATGGATGATCTTGAATATATGCTAATATAATAAAAAAAAGTTTGTTATTTGAGATAAAATTGATAACTTACAATACATAGAGACCCGTTAGGTTGGTAATACTTGGTGGTATACTGCCGCTCAACTTATTGTTATTCAATTGGCTGTTTTGAATGTAGCAGAAGGTCAAACAAAGAAAAGTAATAATAATAATAAGGGGGAATTTCATGTATCCCCTCAAAAACTTTAATATTACGTATTTCTCCTTCTAAACTTTAAAAACTCACAAATTTACCCATTTTATTAATAAAATATATTAAATATATTTAAAACTAATTAAATAATAATATTTCACATTCTAAAATTTACTTGACGATTATACCCTAGGTCTTGTTCTTTCTCTCCAATTCTTTTTCTCTATCTGAGTATTTTGGAATAAGTTTTCTGGTTTTGTCCTGCTGAGTTGCGGGCAACTTAAATAGCAGAAAAGTGCTCGATTTTAATAGAAGTGGATTGACTGGTACCATACCAGTTGAGTAGAGGTTCGATTTCTTTGAATGGTACCATAGTACCATACCAGCTGGATTTTGATTCTCTTTCTCCATTCAAATATTCAATTACTTTTAGGTACATTAATATATTTTCTCTCCTCCTCCACCGTTTCATTTCTTTTAGAATATTTTTTCTCCGATACTTGGATATCGTCATTGATACTTGAATCTCTTTCTCTCCTTCGTCTTTTATTTTCTCCATTCAAGTATTCAACATCCAATCGTCTGAAGTAAATTTTAGAATTCTGAAATATTATTATTTAATTTCTTATAAATATATTTAATATATTTTATTAATGAAATGGGTAAATTTGTGAGTTTCGAAAGTTTAGAAGGGGAAATACGTAATTTCAAAGTTTTACAGGGGGGAATTACATAATGTTGAAGCTTTTGAGGGGATAGATGAAATTATCCCTAATAATAATAATAATAATGGAAGCAAAGAGACTTACAGGGTCTGTAACTTCGTAAGATTCATTGTGTTGGGAAGAGGGCCAGTAAAATTATTGCTGTCAAATATGCTGCCAAAATATTTTAATTACAATCAAAAGAAGTCAATATGTGAAGTGACGATTTGTTAAAGATTAAAAAACAAGAGAAGCTTACATGTGTATGAGACTCATTTTAGAGCTGAAAAGGGCTTCACTGATTGTACCAGTTAACTGATTCTTATTGAAATGGCTGTTCATTATTAACAAATTTTGTTAGTTTTTATTTTATGAGATACAAAAAATTGATTTAAAGTAATTATTTCACTACTGGTGTTTTCTTTGAGAGATAATTCTTAATTAATGTTCTAGGCATGCTTTATGTATATTCTTTCCCAGTCTTTTACAACAAATTTTTTTTTTTTTGTTTAATAAAAGTGTAAAGCTAGTAGGCTTAGACCTACATCAAAATAAATAAATTATGTCACTAGTAATGAGCTCAGAGTAGTATGATACAAGAATTAAATTTTCAAATTCATATTTGAACAACTCAATCGAGGAATGGGATTAATGCAAAAATTAGCATTAAAATTCAGGGGAAAAATTGTAAATTAAAACGTACAAATGCGCTGTGTTTACGAGAGAGGCGAGACCAGGAGAGATAGGAAGGGGTCCTGTAAGCTGGTTATCAGCTAAATCAAGCCATGTCAGATTTACGAGTGAACCAATTGCAGAAGGTATGCTCCCACTGAATTTATTTGAATTAAGGGCCCTGCAATTTTATGATAATTCAAGTTATAAATATAATAGACCAACATGTAAATATGAACTACTGTACCTGGAGTTTCATATTTATTATTTACTAGAAAATTTGAATTAAAATTTCCAATAATAAAGCTAAATCAATGGCAAATAATACTTACAAAAAGTTTAAATTTTTCAAATTTCCGATTGTAGGCTGTATGGTGCCAGTCAAGTTGCAACCTAGCAGTGACCTAGACAAGTCAAGAGTATAAATACATAAGGCCTTCACCTTTATTTTTGGTCTTCTAATTCAATTCAGTAGTATAATATATTGTTATATATTAAAATTGTAATTACAGGCTTGTAAGCTTTTGTAGTTGGCCAATGCTTTCTGGCAGCGAGCCAACAAGGTCAGGGTTTGAAGCAAGATCCCTGAAAAACCAAAATCGAGTAATTAATTTTGAATTTCTTCATTGTCATTCGATAATACTAATTTAATTTGAAAATTTAACTACAAATCAATGCAATTTCATTTGGATATCGATTCCAGACAAATTTAGTGAACTCACAAGGTTGTCAGTTCAGTTAGTAGGCTTATGTCAACACTTATCTTGCCTTTGATATTCATACCAGGCAATGACCTGCAAAGTTTACAAAAATAAGAAAACAAAATCATATTTATGAGGGATGTGTGAAAGACTCTATAGAAAGTTGGTAAACAAACCAAATTAAGTACAAAAGTCTATAATAGACTAGATCAAAAATAGCACACCATACAAAGTTAATAATAAATATTAGTCAAAATTAGAGGCTAGTTTGGTGGTTATCTGACAAAAAATTTATAAAAAAGGGGAAAATATAGTAGCATTTTTCTTTTGGAAAAGGGAATTGAGATAGTGAGAAGTACATACAGAGATGTTACTCTTCCATTTGAACATTGAATCCCATCCCATGGATTGTCGCATGGATCAGTCGTCTCATTCCAACTTTCCGGCAAATATTGCCATTGGCTTATTAATGATTTCAATGCCGAAGCTACAAAAAAAAGTGAAATCTCTCTGTTAATTATCAATGTGTCTTGGATAATAACTTCATATTATTTTCCTTGATCTGCTCAATGAAGTACAAGGAAGACATTCAGAAATACAACAGAAAGTAATTGAAATCAAACTGGTACAAGCAGGTACCATGATACCAGAAAACCATAAACAACTAACCATCTCGGGAATCGGTTACACCAAACGCCACTTGAAGACTAGTTACAAACAAAAACAACAGCACGAGGCGAGTTGTACCATTGCCTGCCATGTCAGCACCGGCAAGTTCTTGAGAATCCAACAACAGAAATGGAGAGAGAACGCCAAGCGTATGAATTAGCTCAATATTTGTTTGACTTTCATATGCCAAATTTCTCGATAGTTGTAAGCAAGAGAGATTTATGAAGAAAAAAATTGTAAGCACGGGAGAAGATAAGAGGTAAGGATCAAGAGGGGGAGAGTGGTTGTTTGAATAGATCAATAATATTAAAAAGGGTTTTTGACTTTTGAATTTCCAACAACTATAAATTATATCCATTTGCTTATTTATTAATGCCATTATAATAAATGTACGGAGAGTGGTACGTTACTCCAGTGGACCCTTGCTAATTATTTTTTTTAGCGGGTTTGATTTGGTCAGAAATTCCTACCAACAGGGTTTGTCGATCGATCTATATATGATCTAGATGGTCAGATCAATGGTTTGGAGGGGACGAGAACGGTTCACTCTCGCTCCCATTTCCTTCCTTTCGATGTTTTTTTCTCGAGCAGGTGAACGAATTTCGCACCAATAAAAGTGATGCATTATATATATATATATGCATATTAATTAAGATGTTGTCAACTCATTTTAGTAGATATTTATTTATTTATTACCTCCTTATAACCGACCATGTAGTATTGGAATATATAAACATTAAGTTATATTAACAACATACGTATTTAATAGCTAACCGAAATTATATTTACCAAAACATAAAAATCAGAATTATAAATATTCCCTTTATACTTTTATGATTTAAATAATTTGTTTATTAAATTTGGTACAATTTAAATATTGTTCATCAAGTAATAATTTGAAAATTAACAATTCAGTTTTAAGAAAATTTGATCAATCATCAAATAATTTATAAATTAATCTAGTCTGAACGTGATTAAGAGTAAAGCTAGCTACAATTAATTATTTAGACGTGATAGCCAAACTGGTCGCAAAGCTAATAGGACCACAAAAATTTAAATTGTTATATGATGCATTCACATTTTTTTATAAAAAGAGTTTGTTTACCATCATATGACTGAGCAATTTCAAACTCAAAAATTGTCAGCTTAATTGGGAATCATTATAATTAACCTATGAACTTGTCAACTTGAGAATCATTATACCCATCAAGAGTTTAAATGCTGCATATATGCATGCTACATCTTTTGATTAATTTAAACCTAATAATTAATTTGCTATCGGTTGCTTGGTCAAATGTCTTTCCGAAAATACATATATATATGCTACATCCTTTTGAAGTTTGACTTTTAATATTATGCGTGAATTTAGTTTCTCGATCGGCAGATATGGTAAATTACAATAAAAAATAAGCACCAAGAATTGATAATAATATTCATGACCAATCACACAACAATTTGTAATATTTTTATTGTCGCGCGTCTATCTCAAATTGCAATGTCAATGCACATTAGCGAATAGCAAGCATGCGATGGAGTCTACCTAATGATTTGGTCAGCTGAATGTGACTGCATGTTAACCATATATATATGTTGTTAAGATATAGTCGTGTACATATATATATATATATATATATATATATATACACACATACACGCACTAGTTTTATTTAATCTGCTCTCCTATATATGACTACTTCCATTTACAATTAATGTTCTTTATTGCATGTTCCCAATATTCAATTGCAAGCATAAGCTCTTAGGTAGTTAGGTGAACTTTTCTACTCCGTACTGTTCTGTTCTCTAGCTTTCTTAATTATTTGACTCTGCCATGGCAGGCTCTCCGAAAGGGGAAAAAAAAAATCTCAAGTCCAACTCATCCAAGACCAAATCTCAAGCCCATCAGAAAAGCCCGTTAAAATGGCGGAGTTGTCAAGTTTTTATAATCTTATTTGCTATTCAAGTTTTTACAATTTCCTACCAAGGTGGGCCTGGCCCGGTTCACCTCCTTAAGGGGTACGAAAAACTGTTGAAGGATGAGACAGATCTGCAGGTTATGAGGATTATTCTTTTGGAACCAAATGCAGAGGCTAAAAAAGATTTTTGACTGGTGCTGCTCATGGAACATTAGAGATGGCTGGACCATTTCCTTCTGGTACGATAATTGGTGTGACATCCTGATTCTAGAGGCATTTATATATTGACACAACCTGACATCTGAGACGGAATATATCGCTTAGAGAAGCACTACCTTTGCTGGAGAATGTGGCACCCCAAATTTACCAGTCCTTAACATATCAGATCAGTAACTCCAAGGGCGAGCTATCTCGGTGTACAACACAATGATCAGTGGAGGAAAAATCTTACTCACGAGGTAATGATTCGTAGAGGTTTTAATCATAGAAGGAAAAATCGGCTGTTTCGGATCAGAATCGGCCGATACTGATCCGATTTCTAACCGAGTTACGCGCTAGACTCGAATTTCGGCTGAAACAGTCCCATTTCAGTCAAATTCCAGCTGCAGCGGTCCGATTCCAGTCAAATTCAGGCCAAAACGATCTTATTCCAGTTAAATTTCAGCCGAAACGGCTGTTATCCAAATTTTTTTTAATAAATGTCCCCAACGTGAACTTGAACCATAGACCTATTGATTGAGAACATTGGACTTTACTACTACATCACTTCATCGTTGTTGCTATTGAATGAAACTATAATATTTAAATTATACTTGTATTTGAGAGTAACCCCGTATTTGACCATCCGAACCCATTTTTTTAATTACAAATTTCTCTCAATACCTATATTCATAGTACTTATAAGACTAAATTTTACTAAGTTATTTTGTAGAGTTTATTTTAATTGTAATAATTGTATTATATTAAATAAATATATTATTTGAGTAATATTATTTTTTTACAAACTTCTTTCTATTTCTTAGTACAAAACAAGTTTTTGCCAAAAGATTCGAGTTTCCGATCCGATTTCACGATCAAATGACCGATCCCGATTCTGATTCTGATTTTTCCTTCTATGATTTTAATGTTGAGCCACATTGCCACACATGTACGGGAGGCTATCGAGAAATGCTGCTGCACCTTTTGTTTAAATGTCGATATGCACAGGAAGTTTGGACCTCTGTTTCAAACATATTGGGGCATGCTCTTATGGTCCAGAAAAATTCACTCACAGACATATGGGAAGCATCCGTTAGAAAGGCAACAAGTTCAAATGAGTTAAGAGAGATGGAATGGACAACTCGATTCATATGTGTCTGTTGGCACATATGGAAACAGAGAAATGCTCCGATATTCAAAGGAGAGCAATTATCAGCATGGATACTGGCAGGAAAAATTCTAGAAGAGAGTGCACTATGGATGAAGTTTTGTTAGAAGTTTTTGTAAATATAATGTAGGTGACTGTAGTGGATGTATTCAAACACTTTTAATTCTAATATATCCTTGGCTGCATGCATCAGTCAAGTTTTTTTTTAAAACAAAAACAGCCTAACTAATTAGGATATGATTGGAACCACCAATGCCCATTCAAAACGAGAAATGGAATTGAAGTTAGGCTGAATGTGGCGCAAAGCTAAGAGCATGATGAAGGAAAGGCGATTGATGCAATTTTGTACAAGAGCATGATTGGAAACTTACGCTACTTAACGTGCACAAGGCCAGAGATCTTATATGCAATCGGCTTGCTGAGCTGGTACATGGAAGAGCCAAAATCAACGCATTGAAAAAGGATTCTCCATCCGCTACAACCGAGGTACGATATCTATTGGATTATTTTATTCCACATGATCTACTAATGAATTTGGTATTTCTGGTTATTCGGACAGCGATTGGATGAGAGATGTGGATGATAGAAAAACACATCGGGCTTTGTATTTTACATAGGCAGTACGGCATTTACATGGCTCTCAAAGAAACAACCAATGTTCTGACGCTATCGACTTGTGAAGCGGAGTAGGTATAAAATCATTACTTTTGAATGTCTAGAATCTTTAGATCAAGTACTTTTCTACTTATCTAAAAAAATAGAAAATTTCTAAAAAATAAAATCTATCTATGTATCTAATCCTTGATAGGACCTGCACTGTTCATCTACAGTACAAACTACAGTATGCATGACAATTGGGTCCCACTTTGCAGTGCCAGTATCCGCAACAGTAATTCGATGACCCACTTTCAGTGATAGCGCTCTCCCTCCCGACATTTTTCCTCCGTTTTCCGACTTCTTGCTGTCTCGAGAAACTTCTACCCTCTTCTACCCTCTCCTCCCAGCATCCCTTCCCTCCTGGTTGCTCTCTCTCCGCTCATCTCCCTCCTCTTCCTCTCTTGCACATCTCTTCTCCTCCTCCTCCTCCTCCTCCTCCTGCCAAACTTATCCTCCCTTTTTCCTCCTCCGCTGGCCTCCTTGCCACTGTTCACACCGTCTCCTTCCCCTCTTTCGCTGCTCATTCCCGCCCAAGCATGGATTATTCCAAATGTCAACCACCATTCTCTTTCGGCATATTCAACGGTGCTCTCACTGACCTCTACTGAGATCAAGGTACTTTTACCTAGGTTCCTGGTACATGGCAATGGATACTGGGAAGTGGCAGCCATACCAGCAGTTGTACAGTTCATTCTCAAGATTTTTCTACCTGAGTCACCTCGATGGCTTTCCAGGAAAGTGATTTCATTTATTTCTCACAATATTTTAAATCATCCCGATTTCTCACTTTCAATTGATTTATAAGTCTATTTATTCATTTCTGGTAGGATAAGAAATCAAAGGCAATAGCAGTGCTCGACAAAATATACAACTCGCTGCAGGAAGAGATAGACCATCTATATTGGCTGCTTCCAGGCAAGTTTCTCTGTATGGAAAAAATGTTAGTTACTTGGATGTATTCCAGATGAAAATAAATGAAAACAATTAATTTAAGTGGAAAAATTTAGCATAGCCTACTATATTTTAGGATATTGTATTCGTATGAGTTGTGTTATAACAGATCTAAGACTCTGATTTTGCACATTTTGATTTCAGTAATGAGGGGCTAGACTCATGAGAATGTGAAAACATGTAGTTTTCTTTGTGTTTTGGTCAATCAAAGCTTTTTTTTATTTTAGTAAACATACTTCTACAATAGATACTTTCTAATTTAATTAATTTCTTAAAATATTTTCTTTAGCAACTAAAATCTCTCATCTCAGTAATCATGATGTTTCTTAAGACCCAAAAAAAAGGAGCAATAATTGTTAGTACCTTTTTATAATCTTTGAATGGATGGTATTTACAAATGAAATAGATATGCATTTCACAAGTGGGGATCAGTGTTGGGGATCATGAAAACTGTAATACTTGAAGTAAATAAAATCTTTGACAAACCAGGAACTGTAGTTTGTACAATGTACAGTATACTGCTGATGATTGGGTCCCACGGTCAGAGCGCTCTTCTCCACATTCTCTCCGTTCGCTTTAAAAATTTTGCTCTCCCTCACACTCTCTCTTTTCTCCATCTCCTAAACGCTCTCAGTTCTCTCTGTACCAAGATTTCCAACTACTGCCAGCTCGAAGTAAGATTTCAAACTGCTTTCACTTACTTTGTTCGCTTATTAAGATTTTTTTCCTGCCAATGCTGCTCAGAAGTACTTGATTTTAGGTTGTAGAAAGGAGGATGAGAAACATCTCAAAGCAATAGCAGCGAAGGAGACCTTAGCTTAGTGGCCGCCACTTGAAACTTCAGCCTGAAGAATAAGCTGGGCGAAGGTATTCAGGGTAACAAGGTAACAGGTAACTTAATTAATTCATCTATAAATAGTTCGCATGATAACAATTTGAGTCTGTTTTAAATTGAAATTTTAATTGAATTTAGGGGTGATTGTTGGATGGAAGGGAGGTGGCAGTGAAGATCATTTCCTTGCAAAGACTGTGCATTTGGGTAATCTATACTGGAACTCAAATGAGTATTTTAGATTGTAATCAAGCACTAATATGCATACTTATTTAGTGATATTTTAGAATTTCAGCTTTTGGTACTGTTTTGAAAACCCTTGAATTACACTTAGATTATGCATCATTATCAAATGACCAAAGGATAGAAATTGAAAAAGGTGGTTAGTACTAACTTATTTGCAAATTATTCGTACTTTTGTAGATGGATATATAGCTTGACAACTTCAAATCATTGGTACTTTTGTAGGCTAATTGTGGTTCCTTGATTGCTTGAGTAAGTTGACCATGTGTTTGTGCAGATTGGAAGATGAGGCTGTTGTTGGAAAATTGTAAAAAGCATTTGCTGCAACTTGACAGCTAAGAGGTAGACTATCTGCTAGAAATTTAATCCTTGTTATTTATCAATTGTCGCCGTTTATTAATTCTTTAGCTATTGTTCTTTTCCAAATTAATTTTTTTTAATGGTCAGCGGTGAATTACCGCTGATAAAAAATTTCATTAAAAAAAAATTATTTACAAAAGCCTAAAGGATTAACGCCTCAGTCTATTATTTACATATAATAAATCACATACATGATTAAGGTGATATCCTCGCTAAGTATCTCAACCACAATGTGACATCCATTGTTGCCTCATAAATGAGCCGATGCATTGGTTTTTGTTCGCCCAAAAAGAAACGTCTATTTCTTTCCTGCCAAAGAGCTCATGCTCCTGCTGCCCAAGCAGAGCTCCATTGTCTCTTTTGGTGTTCTTTTCCATATTATGAAGGACAAGATAGAAAGACACACCCGGGACATAGCTACTACTTCAAGGTATAATTTTCTTTTAAAAATTGATTTGCTCAAATTTATTTAAATGGACAATTAGTCTTTCTTTACAAGTATCAATTGATTTTAGTTGATATTATGTTCTGGAATGATATTAGAGTTAACATCAAATTTAGTATTTTGCTGGTATGCCACGTAAGGTAAGGTCATGCTGCTATTAGTTTATTGGTGCACAACATGATCCGTTAGACTTAGTTAAGAGGATAGAGATATTTTTGTGGGTTTATCTAACATCATAAACCCTTTTCTGAATTTATTCAAGAAAAAGGGATTCATAAAAGTTTGTAATTCGCAAAATAGGTTGGCCAGATTGTAAAATATTAAAACATGTGTCTGGCTGAGCAGTGTTATGCTATATTATGGGTGTTTGTGCGGATTGGAAGATGCATGGGGAGTTGTTGGAAAATTGTAAAAACATATGTTGCACTTGAGCACTTTTGACAACAAAGAGGTAGAAATATCCGCTGGAAATTTAAATTCATTGTTGTTTATCAATTGCCACTGTTTATATATTAAGGCCTTGGCTACTGTTCTTATTTGATGAGAGGATAGAAAGACACACCTATAGCTTACTACTTCAAGGTATAAATATTCTGCTATTAAAATTATTTGCTAAAACTCTTATCATTGCATATTTAATACTACCCCATCTCTATTGGAATGTTCAGTGTGCATAAAAAATCCATTAAACAGAAGAGTATCCAATCAACATACATAACTATTTTGTTCATTTTTGCAGCGGTGAAGACAACGAGGCAAAAAAAAAAAAAAAGAAAGAGAAAAGAAAAGAAAGAGAGATTGCACCGTCCCATACTAACATTTGAAATTTATTTGTTTTTTGTAAATAATATTTTCTTCATCGTCCTCTTAGAAATGAGTATCTGTGCTGTTTTTCTGGGAGAAAAGCACCACTTAATTTTTTCAACAGTCCAGATTGTTGAAAACCAATGTGATATGCACTATGTTTTATTTTCATTGTTTATCTGCATTACAAGTTCTATGATTTATTGTATGATATGCACTATGTTTTGTTTTCTATATTTAATTTCAATTATCACTGCCGAAGCAAAGCGAGGCATTACGCTAGTTTAATCTTAAAGTACATTTTCATAGAATTTGTATCCTCTGCATTAACTCAATTTTGAGTTAATATCTGGACCGCCCGATTGAGATTCACACTAATATTAGAGGATCTCATGCGTGATAGGTGTGGGCCAGATTGGCCCGAATTCTGATCGACGATCCATAAATTAACTCAAACATTACGTTAATGTATCGGAGACAAATTCCATTTTCATATAGAGATTATGTTGAACGGTTTTAATCAATTATTTGAAATTTAAAAATAGAGATATTGATCTATAATACAAACCAATATACGTTATACATGATACCACCGTAGCATCACTAAAAAAATGCTTTACATGGACTCCTCTATATTGTAATAATAAGCTAGTTCGTATTAAAAATATGTATATGGGAAAGCTCACGAGCAAGAAATCATGAATCTTTTGCAAAGTTACAAAGACATGCGGAGCTCTTAGTCAATCCTTCTAACACTTTTGTATAAACAACTTTAACGAATTATACGTAAATTATATGCGAATTTTTCACGTACCATGCATGTTAGTGTTACTATGCTCACGCTGCATCAATGCTTGAAGTACGTGAAAGACAGCGCGGAAGAGAAGGCAATCAACCAATAGGACAGGCACAAAAACAAGAGATGTCATAGAGAATCCGAAGACACAGCGCACGCTTGGTGCATGCCAACCACACTCACGCGAAAAGTGGGTCCACCAGCTCCTTCCATATTTTCTTCGGATTTCCTGTGGCAGACTCTCCATGCAAATCTGTAACAAATCTTTTCAAGCCAAAGACATATTGTTAGTTTCTTCTGACAGCTGCCATTTGAATAAATTTTTTTTAGTAAAATTAACGAGTTAAATTAAAGCAAAGTTTTTTGGGCATATTTAAAAGCCAATTTGAAAAGTATGAAAAAAACTACTGTTTAAGTTCTGTTGATATTTGTTACATCAAGAAAGCAAATTAACATTTACATATATAAAAGGCAACTGTAGGTAATCAAATTAAGCCTAAAATTACCAAGTTTTCTCCATTTCAACCATGAATTTCCAATAAATAATATAATGACTGAAAATTAATTCTAATTAAAAAAAAAAAAAAAAACTGGAGCTGGATTGGAGAATCCTTGGAACCCTGAATTGCTTTGGATGTTTATGTATCTTGCCGACAGACGGACTTATTTGGGGCAAGTTATATGTATATATACTAGTATCGGGTCCGTGCGTTGCAACGGAGACATATTATAAGATTAAACATTAAAATTGAACAAAGACCCAAATATTAAATAATATAAAAAGAAACAACAACATATGACTATGAATGTCATTTGTTAGAGATCCTTACGAAACAGTTGCCACTGCGATAAGATTCATGAAAGGCACCTTAGCTAGTAATACTTTGTATATATATGTTTTACATTTGAAATATATTAAACACACTTTAGTTCAATAAACACTTTAGTATAAAAAGAAGCATTGATTATTTGATTGTCTTCTCTTTCTGATAACAGACAAAAGATGTGCAAAATGTTGGAAAAATCAATGTTGCTGGTATTATCATTTTTTTAACGCTGCAGTAACATCTATTTGATAAAGTTCCAGTTACCATTGCAAAAGGATAAATGACTTATACTACTTTTCAACTCTATTTCTATGACACAGAATCAGAAAGTAGTAAAAAAATAATGTTCTGATCCGCCAACGGCTATAATTAAAAGATGGATTTTCGGATTGAATAACAACCCTCTAATCAAATTTTTTTTTTTTTTGTATTAAATACATCTTTTTTATGTGTAGAAGTCTAATTTAGTTAAAGATGTACTCGCTACACGAACTTCCACATGTTCTATTTTAGTTAGCCATGCTCTTCGTTTCCTTATTTCTCTTAAAATGGAAGGTTCATCTCTTAAATTCTGCCACACGGGAATAATTATCTAGCAATGCTCTTTGTTTCCTTATTTCTCTTCATATCTACGATGCAATTATTCGATCTTTCCGAACAATTTTTGCTATATTTTTCACAATGAGAATATTGTAAATTATCCGATCTTTCCGAACTTATGGAGAAAATCAACAATTTCCGATCGTATAATGTTTTGTGTTAAATTTCTCAATTTTATTTCTCTGTCATCTTTAAAAAGATCACCCATTGCCATGAGAATTGAATTATTTTGTCTTTCCGACTTGTGAGGAAGTCAAGAATATGATCTAAATCTTTGTCTTAAATTTCTCATATCTTAATTACCTAATTATTTCCACTGAAGAGCAAGTCCTCTGTATTAATTAATTGTTATCTTTTTGCATATTTGAAACATCAAATATTTGCTAATTTTTTCTTGTTTGCACATTGATATGTGGGGTTGCACATTTGTACTCCAATCATTTTAATTTAATTTATATTAATTAATGCCTACACTTATCATTTGTTGCTTATTTTATTAGTTTGTAGATCTACCTGACATTATTTAGATCAAAATTTATTACGAATAGCATATGGATCAAGATATTTATATTTCTTTCTGACTTTGCACTAAAACCATTATACCATTAAACTCATTGCATAATTTATAATTGTGATGCCTAACTATTATTATGAGTTTTTTTGTTTGAACCATATCTACGATGAGAATTTTCATATATATAAAAAAAAAAACCTCACAAGCATTCAAAACAGTATTTATAGTTCTTCAAAAAAGTTTGAAAAATAAAAAAAAAACTTTGACAAACTAAATTAAACCTACGCATATAAAAAAGTAAAAAATAAATTCAATTATAACATATTCATATAGCGTGTTATTTTATTTTATTTTCACATAAAAACTTACATTTAAATAAAAAAAACTTGCATTTTCGTATCTTGCATTAATTGCATACTTCATAATCATCTTCATGTGCGTGACTTTTATAATCAAGTTCGTTGCTCGAACCGTCATTTATTTGCAAAGTTCCAGTTTTGATGAATCCATCATCAGTAAATAAGAAATTTAATAATAAATAGAAATTGACAAATTGGGGCCATTGGATCAGCGATTTTCAAAGTGGCTTAATAAATAGTAAAAAAAATTCTAAAAAATGTAAAATTTGGTTTGCAAGTACATATTCATATGGAGATCATGTTGAACGGTTCGGATTGACCGTTAGAATTTTGAAAACTCAAAAAGTGAGCCGTAGCACGGAGGGGCCCTTATATATGCATAGCACCGTAGCACTGTCCATATATATATATATATATATATATTATAGAGTAAGGCTACGGTGCTTTGCAAAGTAAACCACCCCGTTTACTTCGGGCTACTTTTTGGATTTTGAAATTCCAAACAACCAATCCAAACTGTTCAACATGTTCTAAACATTGAAATGTGCTTGGAGACCAAATTTTACATTTTTTGGAATTTTTTTACTATTTATTAAGCCACTTTGAAAGTTTATGATCTGGTGGTCCAGAAAATTTTACTATTTTTTACTGTTTGCCGTCGGATCAGCGATTTTCAAAGTGGCTTAATAAATAGTAAAAAAATTCCAAAAAATGTAAAATTTGGTCTCCAAGCACATTTCAATATTTAGAACAAGTTGAACGGTTCGGATCGGTTGTTTGAATTTTCAAAATCCAAAAAGTAGCCCTAAGTAAACGGGGTGGTTTACTTTGCAAAGCACCGTAGCCTTACTCTATATATATATGTATATGGAGGTCTTGATGATGCTGCAATTTATTAAGGTGCATCACAATAAATTAAAATCTTTCTTTTAGATATCCAAATGCTAGCCCTTATTATATTTATTTATAAGTAAGCTTAATTATTCCATTTATTTCTCTCTTTTGAAATTCCTTAGCTCATGCATGTAGCTAGGTCCTTAATTAGATGCGCGCGGTCGTACATCCTCTACGTCAAATTGAAGAAGAATGTAATTGAGATCCGGAGGTGCCTCAAACAATGGAAAATAAAGTTTGCTTTCATTGGACCAACTATTTTAAATTTCTTTTCTATTAATTGTTGCTACCTTGCTTAACTTGTACTTTTTATTGGTTTTATTAATTGTGTGTTATTGTAATAAACGGTTGTCAAACTCTTGGTGATAGACCTCGTTGAATTGTGTGAAAATGCTTTCTTTTCTTTTTTTTTCTGGTGGACAACTAGATGAATGTTGAGTGTGTTATTATTAACCCATGATTTTTCTTTCATTTCATTTTTAGTTTTAATACGGATGTAGAATATGTTTTTTTGTTAATTGTTCCAAAATGCACAGGAACCGGCCAATTACCAAATGGGATGATGGCAGGGAACCATTTGATTTGATCTGCTACATACCTATAAAGAATTAATTAATTAATACGGCGATTGGAGATGTTTCAAATCTGTTCCAGTTGCACTGTAAATTCACTTGAAATTTTGTGGACAAGGCCCGAGAACCAAGCCCAGGGTCACATGGACTAAAACGAAAGCCCAGCCCATGCTCAATTCATTTTTACTTTATATAATCATAGCCGAGCCCAATGCAGACGGTCAAGTTCTCTTTCAATTTTCATTTTTATTATCCCAAGCTCCCAGCCGAACCTAAAGGCCGAATGATTTTGTTATTTAGTACCAGTTTTACAAAACAACCTTACAATTCCATAAATTTTTCATTAGTCCATGTCAGTACAATAATCGCTTCTCAATCTAGTACCAGTTTTCTACGGATTTACAAAGAATATTTCCAATGTAAAGCTTTAATTAGTTTAATCTAAACATGCATATGTATATATATATATTATCAAGTGATATCAAAGTGAAACATGAGTTTTAATTCAAGGCACTATGACTAAAGGTAAAAATTAAGAAGCAAAAAAGAGCACCAAATGCAGTGCACAAAAGTCATTGCCTTCACAAATAAAATAAGCTTTAGTTCCAAACAAGCTTTTAGTCACTGATCAGGATACACTAAATTGAGTTGAGAGATGTACAACTGGAGTCTGGTCTCGGTTAAGTTTCACAAAAGTTGTAAAATGAACTAGATATTCACAACGTGTCATCTCAATCAGCTATGATTATGAACCCTCTTTCTCTTTCTTCATCATATTGCGCCATTTGTCCTTGAGATCATTTGGAAATCTAGTTTGATGAAATACATTTCCATAACATTCTAAAATTGCACTCCAAGGAATTCTCCCATCACCTGTCACCCCAATTTTTTGCATCCCTTCCTGCATAATAAACAAACACAATAGCTTCTCAAATTTCATACAGAAACAAACAAATTACATCCATTAACTTGAGTAGTGATGATTAAAAAACGCACTCTAAGAGCTTTTTCCTCTTCAGCTGACCAGGGAAGCATGTTGCGTCTACGAGGAGCTACAACCTTATTTGAACTGAGATGGAACAAGCAAAACATATCGACTTCAGTTACATAAATGATAAGCTTCTTTGGTTAGGTCAAGAATTGCAAATGTGGCTAGGCATAAATAACACCATTGGAAGGTTGGCTTGTAGATATTACAAGTAATCAAAGGTATCAACAAAAATGTCCAACAAACTACAACCGTTAATATCATGAAAAAATAAAAGCGAAACAGGAGCCTTACTAACGAGGTGTCGGTCTGCGCCTCTTTCTATTTTTTGCATCTGCATTAATTCTATCTTCTCTTCTTCTCTCATTCCCCGTCTCTTCATTCATCGGCACTGCTTCATGGTTCCCAGACGTGGCCCCGGGACCCGACTTAACATATATATTCGAGTCAGCCTCACGCTTCTTAGCCTCCTCACCTCTCCCACCAAGCATATCCCTACCCTTTGACACATTTCTGTCATTAGATTTGACCTGTTTCTCCTTCCTCTTACCGTTTTTGTCCACTCTTCTTCTTCTGTATCTTGAGTCCGATTCCGAGCTCAAGAGAGTAGCATCACCAATTTCATCCTCTGCTGTATCATCATCACTGAATACAGCCTTTTTGCCCTTTCTTTTACCAGTTATGTTATTTTCAACCTTTTGTTTTCCCTTTTCGCCCTTTTCTTGGTTTTCATCTTTCTTCATTTTAAGAAAGGAGGACAGGCTCTCCCTGGCAAGGGAAAAGTCCATTTTAGCACTGGCATATGCATGTGCAGCTCTAGAGCGCACACAACAGGGGCAGTAAAACCAACCTTCTTTGTCAAAGCTGCTTGGGGTGGTCATAATGCAGCTCTCATGCACAGTTATTCCACAGCCTTTTATGGAACAAGTCAACAATTGACCTCCCTTGTTACATACACTGCACTGGTTCTGTTCTGAGAAGGGTATCGGAGAAACCATAAAGCTCTTGCAATGACTCGGGTCATCTAGAAAATCGGCATTGGACCTCAAATTATTATCATTTTCATTTCTGGAGGGTTCAATTGGAATGTTTGTCTCTGGGATAGGTTCTTTAGGCTGTACAGAAGTATAATTACCGAAATAAGTAGCAAATAATTGATTATATCATCTATATAAGAAAGAAAACACTTCATATGATAAGAACCTATCCTCTCTCATAAATTCTCTAAATACCCTAATTAACCTTAACCCGTTGATGATGATAAATAAGCACCTTTTGCATAAAATGGAGCAACTCAGCAAGCGGGGGTACAAGGCATATATCTTCTGCTTTGTCAGGACATAATGATATTGGAATTTTTCTGTGCTACAAAATGCACGATTTCCCCTTACAGATAACATCAGAGTGGCATGTAAAGTACCTCTTCGACCGATGTCTTTGACACAGCATCTCTCCTCTTCAGAATAAACTTGTTCATCTCATCACTTAAAGGCTCACTCCTTGCTGCATGTAAATTAGATACATTTCCTATCTGGCACAATAATTAATGCATAAATAGACATAAAAAATACATGCAGCTCACCTCCCCTCCCCTCTTCAAAATGTATGAAGTCTCTTTTACATCAAGCTACCAAATAAGCTCAAGTGATCCTTAAATAAGGCCCCCAAGGGCCAAGGCACTTATTCGGTAATTTTGAGGGGTTCAAATTGAAAAGTAAAAGAAAGAAGAAAAGAAAAATAGTACCACTGTTGTGGGATTATTTTCTTGCAAAGGTTCACTGGTTGTCTTATCAGTATCAAGGGCATTCTGAGAAGGCAAGTTTTGCGAGGCATCATTGCGCGTAGGCCCTGCCATACCAGCCGACCTAGGGCTAGTAATCATCTCCTGTTCTTCGTCTACAATATTATCTTTTTGCCTATGACTTGAAGACGAACCGTTTTCCCTTTTGGAATGTAGTTTAGCATTAGGTCCTGAAACAGATTCTTTCAACTAAAATAAAAAGGAAAGAAAAATGAATAGAGCAAGGTTATAGTCAGAAGAAAGATTCAATTTGTCAACACAAGGTATTTAGCTGGTACATGATTGAAGAACCTAATCCAGTGGATATGCTGATCTAGGTATCAATTTGAACCTAATCCGGTGGATATGCTGGTCTAGCTATCGATTTGACCTTTCTTAGGTTTTTAGTTGCAGAAATGCGTATTACCCCGAACTAATTTAGGTTATTTGGATAGCACTTGTGGTTGTATGTTGAATCTCAACTTGTCTGTTACCGTGCATTCAGAAAAGGCACCAGTATTTTCCACCTAACAGAAAAAACAGCTAAGTTAATTACCAGATGAATAGAGGGTTTGGGCAATGCTGATCTCTTCTGTGAAATAAACTGTCTTATGTGATCACTAACTGGTGCAATTCTACTTCCTGAGGGTTGACACGGATCTGTAGGCTGACAAATAACATAAGAAAAAGAAAAAAAAAATTCAGCTAACCAAATAATCAGTTAAGAATTACCCTTTTTAAATTGAATTTGCAAGTAGCTCTTAAGATAAGAGCCATGCTCTCACCTCTAACAAAACCCCCCAATTACTGATACTATAGTTATAGTAGTGGGTGATAAATTTGATGGGGACATCTCATCCCTATTGTAACTGGTACGCCTAGAATACTCTCATGAACTAAATATAACATGAAAATTCTCCTTCTCAAGAATTGTATTCAATTAATGTACCCTTTTGAAGTTGTGACAAAGGAACTCCACAGTGGGTTGAGAGATGTCTATAGCAGTAGCGCCGGCGGTGTTATCCTTGGCATGTACAATACCTCTACTGGTGCATTCCTCGAGATATCTCAACGCAACTCGCTCTTGTACTGATTGAGGAGCATGGGTGTAAAAATTGGGAAGTCTATTCACCAACTCTGAAATAGAAGAGAGTTAGATCCGACTTTTGAGGAAGTAAAAAGATGATAAAATCCTCGGAAATGAAATCAGTAAAAGGCAAACCTTTGAGGAGAGGAAGGTGGGCTTTGGAGTCGGCTAGGGTTTCAATGATGGAGTACCATCCCACTTCGAGAGAAGATGAAGAAGCCATGAAGAAGCTACTGCTAGGCGAAGGGGAAGGTGAATTAGGCGGGGGCTTCTCGGGAGAGGTCGGCGGCGACGGAGAGTCAGGCACGGACAAGGAGGAGGAGGTAGACATTGATCGCTCTCTTTCTCCTTCTCCTTCGCTCTCCTCCCTCACTGCTACTGCTACTACAAGTCTACTACTACTCACTGACACAGATCTTGATACGATTTCGGCCCGCTCTTTCAAATCCGGCCCAATAAAGATTATCTTCTTTTCTTTTCTTTTCTTTTTTATGCTTGCAATGCAAAGTGAGTCAAGTGACCCTGCTACTCGTTTTTCCAACTCTTCCAACTCCAATCAGAAAACACACATTTTTTTATGTCAATAAAATTTATCAAACTATACAACTTAACATGAATATTAATTTATCTAAAGGTCTATTGAGCATAAATTATCATGATATTTGTCGGCCTACAACTATCTACAGAAATGTGTAGAATATTTTTTTCATTCTAAATTAAATACACGATATTACAACATATATATTACGTACATAAATTAGAATGTTCTAATCGACATTATACACACAAAAAACAATTTATAGTAAAATATTTTAACAATGTTAGTTTAGAAAATGCATGGAGCAATTAAAAAAAATATTGAAGGTATATGCATGGTAGAATTAATTTAATTAATTAACATGGTTTGCTTTATTTGATATCTCAATAGAACATTAATTGTTAAGTATAATTACGAATTGCAATTTTTATTCTTATTTTTTTATTATTGAATCAACAACTATATATCACCATAAATTAAGAGGATCAAATTTGATTCGGTGTTTAATTAGTAATATCCTTCCGATTTGCATTGAGATTTTTGTTGACGAGTAGACCTAATTAAGGATATTGAAAATGTAGGCTTAATTAATTGGAAATTAAGAGGTAGCTAGCTATATGATATTTGGTGAGAAGTGAAGAAATAAATAAAAATGGTTGAAATTAAGAGTGTTAGTTGTGGTAAATTAAATTAAATAGACGTAGCATGCATGCGTATTAATTAAAGAGATTTAATTTGAAGACTTATTCATCTAATTCATTGGTCTTGCTCCACCTCTAAATTTTAGGTGTAGTTTAATTGCCAAGATAAGAAATTAAAGAAACATATTAATAATTAACCTGTATGAATTTTCACGAGCTAGCTAGCTGCATGACTGTTCTTTATACTTAGCATGCAGCTGAGAAGAAGGCCATTAATTAAGATGAAGGAAGGCATACAAAATTAAGAGCTAAAGCCAATTAATTAATATGCAAATTGACAACATCTACTCTACTCTACTCTACATTGTAATCATAAATAAATCTAAGAGGAAGGAACAACTTTTTTTTCTTATTATTTTTTAATTTGGGCCAACTTAAAAATGGGATTACTTGTATTAATTTGTTTAACTTCAAAATGGGATTACTTATATTAATTTGTTATGCATTTTGAAGAACAAAACGCTAAATGAGAATCTTGCAAGGACCATTCTGTAATTCATTCACTCCACTCTGATTCTCTCCTCTCATCGACTCGACTCGAATAGTCGAAAGAAACAAGAAAGGAAGGAAATGTGTGAGAAGCAAGAGAGCGCAGATTTCAGGGGGCAACCTCGCCTCCCTCACTTCGCCACTCCTCGCCGCTACGATATCTTCCTCAAGCCCGATTTATCGTCGTGCCAATTCTCGGGATCGGCAGCGATAACCGTCGACGTCGTCTCTCCCACGCGATTCCTCGTCCTCAACTCCGCCGATCTCAGCATCGATGCCACTTCCGTGTCGCTTGGGCAAATCTCTCCTCGTAACACAGAATTGGTGGAGGATGACGAGATCTTGGTTCTGGAGTTTGATTCGCAGCTTCCCTTGGGCCAATCTCTCCTTCGGATTCACTTCACTGGCACTCTCAACGACCAGATGAGGGGCTTCTACCGCAGCAAGTACGAGTACAAGGGGGATGTCAAAAACATGGCCACTACGCAATTCGAGTCGGTTGATGCGAGACGGTGCTTCCCTTGCTGGGATGAACCTGCATTTAAGGCTCAATTCAAGATCACACTGGAGGTTCCCTCTCAATTGGTCGCACTGTCAAACATGCCCATCTCACAAGAAAAACTCAATGGGGATGGGGAGCTGAAAACCATCTCCTATGAGGAATCTCCTCTCATGTCAACCTATCTTGTTGCTATAGTTATCGGCCATTTCGACTACATTCAAGGCATCACACCTGATGGTAATTTACTCATCAATTTTCATCTTACAATTGCAAAACTCACTTGTGATAATAAAAGTAAACAAAATTAACTACTTGTTTCAATCTGTATGTAAACAAAGGTATACAAGTTCGGGTATACACTCAAGTTGGCAAGACTGAACAAGGGAGGTTTGCCTTAGATGTTGCTCTCAACTCCTTGAATCTATATAAAGAGTACGTACAACAAATCAATTCTTCCCTTTCCTTCCCCTCTTTTCTTTAAATCCTGGCTTTTTACCATATTAATTTTTGACTGAAAAAATCAAAGTTATTTTGCGGTGCCGTACCCACTTCCTAAATTGGACATGATTGCAATTCCTGATTTTGCTGCTGGAGCAATGGAGAACTACGGTTTAGTTACTTACCGGGAAAGTGCATTGCTTTATGATGAAAAATTATCGTCGGCCTCTAACAAACAAAATGTACATAATTCCTTTTCTCTCTCTAAATTTGTTTATGTTATATTTTACTTTGTAGAGAAATGTAATGCCAATCGACTTAAAATATTTGTGTCTCAGGTGGCAATAACAGTAGCACATGAGTTGGCACACCAATGGTTTGGTAACCTTGTGACGATGGAGTGGTGGACCCACTTGTGGCTAAATGAGGGATTTGCCTCTTGGGTACTACATTTTTTTTTTTTTCTATTCTTTTGCTTTTTTTACACCATTTGTGCTGTAAATGTGAGAATGGATTTTGACCAACAGGTGAGCTACCTAGCGGTCGATGCGATATTCCCTGAATGGAAGATATGGACTCAATTTCTTGATGAGACGGCTTCTGGTATGAAGTTAGATGCACTCTCTGAATCCCATCCTATTGAGGTATTATTGATTTTACAATTTTTAAACAACCAACCTATACAAGTATGGCACACAAAGTGAACCCTTAATTTGTGTTTTTCAACTTTTGATAATAATAAAGGTGGAGATAAAGCATGCAAGTGAGGTGGATGCTATATTTGACTCAATTAGCTATGACAAGGGAGCATCTGTTATCCGCATGCTCCAAAGCTACTTAGGCGCTAATTGCTTTCAGGTAATGAGCAGTGATGATTGAATAAGTCTTAGTTGTAGATGTCTTAATTCCCCATTTTTTTCCCCTTGTAGAAAGCACTGGCGTCGTATATAAAAAAATATGCATATGGAAATGCAACAACAGATGATCTATGGGCCGTCCTTGAGGAAGAATCTGGTGAACCCGTGAGGGACCTGATGAGCTCTTGGACCAAACAACAAGGTTATCCTGTTATTTTTCTCAACATGGATTCCAACAAATTGCATCTTAACCAGGTCTATTCCTCCTCTCTCTCTCTCTATTCCTGTTCTATGTTCCTCTTAAGCTAGAAAATTTATGGAAAAGTATTTTTTTAATATATTATAGGAACAATTTTTGTCAGATGGGTCCTCTGGCTCTGGCACATGGATTGTGCCTCTCACATTATGTTGTTCTTCATATGATATTTCCAAGAAGTTCATTCTGAAATCGAAATCAGATGAGTTGGATGTAGATGATCTAATTTTACATAAAGAGGGGAATCAAGAGACCTTTTGGATGAAGCTAAATACCGACCAGACTGGTTTCTATAGGGTAAAATATGATGATGAATTGGCACTGGGACTAATATATGCAATTCAGGCTGATAAGCTTTCATTGATGGATAAGATTGGTAATTTCTGCAACCCTTTCTAACACTCAAAAATCTTATATCTGATATTTGTTTTAAAAAGAATGTGGATATTTCTGTGTAAATCTAATTTGGAGATATCTGTTGATGCAAACCCACTTGAACTTATTACAACTCAAAATGCAGGCATAATAGACGATGCAAGTGCTCTGTCTGTTGCATGCAAAGTGACTTTGTCGTCACTTCTTTCTCTCTTGGATGCCTATTCCACGCAATCTGATTATACTGTACTTTCACGTGTCATCTCAGTATGTATTGCTTCCTTCTGCCCCCCCTCTAAAAAAATAGCATGCCATTGGTCACAAGTGCTAGTGAATTGTCTCAGTATCTCTTTTGCTTTATTCTGGATTTCTCAGGTGAGCCTTAAGATTGCAAATTTGGTGGACGACGCCACTCCTGATTTATCTGATAACATTAAGTTGTTCTTAATCAAACTTCTCAAGTCTCCAGCAGAGTAAGTTTTAGTATATTCCAGCCCTTTTGCTTGCTTCTATATAATATGTGCGTATGTTTTCATATGTTGACTTTTGAGTGTGTGTGTATATATGAAATAGGAAACTAGGTTGGGATGTAAAAGAAGGAGAGAGCCACCTTGACACAATGCTCAGAGCTGAACTACTGATGGCTCTTGTCAGACTTGGCAACAAAAGTACTGTCGATGAAGGAATAAGACGCTTTGCCATTTTCTTAAATGACAGGAACTCATCTGTTCTACTGCCTGATACCAGAAAGGTTTACTTACTTTTTATCTTCTTTTCTCTTTTAGTTTTGCAAAAACAAAAGAAAATTTATATTTTCTCTTGTAGGCTGCATATGTTGCAGTAATGCAACAGTGCACTGTATCTGATAAATCGGGGTATGAATCCCTTCTGAAAATATACCGAGAGACCGATCAGAGCCAGGAAAAAGTCCGGGTTATAGGTTAGTCAACTCATAGATTGTATTTCGTAAGCTTTTGGTCTAAAATGATGAATTGATTTGGAAGCTTTGTTTATATATATTCTTGTTTGTTTATAGGAAGTTTGGCATCCTGCCCTGATAAAGGCATTGTTCTTGATGCCTTGAATTTCTTATTAACTGATGAGGTTATCTTTCTTTATTTTTTTCTGTTAACTATTACCTCTATGAATATCATCTCTAGTCTACTGCTTTCCTCATATTTTATCTTATTATAATTATTGGCTCACACCCGGAGATTTCCCCTCCAATTTTCTCTACTTTAGGTTAGAAATCAGGATGCTGTTTATGGACTGAATGTTGCCATTCAAGGGCGTGAAACTGCATGGGAATGGTTGAAGGTACATTTATTTTGGTGATACATGCCATACATCTCATGGTTCAACAGTGGCAATTCTTAATGTTATATAGCATAATTCTGAGGTTTTAAGTTTTCTATCAAACTACACCCAATATTGATAGTATCAGCAATGAAAACCAAACTTGCAACAGTTGGAAATTATACTACAAACTATCATGCTTATTTACAGAAGAAACTTTTTAAGTAATGAATTCTGATTTTTACAGGAAAATTGGGAATATATATCAAAGACATGGCCGTCAAGCAGCCTTATTTCTAGCTTCGTCAGTTCTGTTGTGTCTCCGGTAATTAGAAACAGAACTCTTTCTTTTGTCAGTTCTATTTCGCTATACAATATTTGCTTACTAATTATTTTTGTTTCTGTTTACTTTCCACTGTAGTTTGCATCTTACGAGAAGAGTGAAGAGGTTGAAAAGTTTTTCGCAAGTCGGATGAAGCCAACATTTGAAAGGGCATTGAAGCAGAGCCTGGAGAGGGTCAAGATCAATGCGCACTGGATCAAAGGTGTCAGGAATGACAAATCACTTGCTGAGGTGGTATCCCATTTGGTGCACAAAGCATGAATTATGCATAGAGGTGACTTCACCTTCACCTTCACCTTCACCTTCACCAACACAAGGCATGCATTTAAAGAGAAAGAAAGAGAAACTGGTAGTTGAATAATTATGTATTCTGAAATTATGTTACTTGTATTGGTATGAACTGTGAAACCTAATGCTTAATGGTAGGGCTACCTAATGCTTAATGGTAGGGCTACATTGTTGCTCTCTCTCTCTCTCTCTCTCTCTCTCTCTCTCTCTCTCTCTTTTGAAAAACTTGGCAGCAGCTGCCAAGAGATAAATTTTTTTTATTGAATTATGAGTAAACAATCTTACATCAGCACACCTAGTATCCATACTTCCTTACATCTTAACGACTAGTAAACATCAAACAGCAGCCTCAAAACAAACCTAAAACACATCCACATCTACCCACCTGAACACACACTTTTGATGTAAGAAGGAAAAGAAAAATATTATCATATTTCTAGACTTCCTCTTGCGCCCTTGGCAGTTTTGCATCCAGAGGTCGGCCTCATCACATATCTTCTCTACCAGTAGATTAGGAGGAACCCGGTTCCCCATGAATATCCTGGCATTTCGTTGCTTCCAGATTGTCCAAAGAACACATAGCAACAGTGAGGCTCCCTTTCGTTTCCACTGCACCCCTCTTTCTTTAACATTGTGGATTGAACACGTCCATGTAGTCCGTAAATCTGGGCCAAGCCGGATTAGGGTGAAACCTGCTCTTCTGCCAAGTAGAAACCATACATGTACCGCGAATGGACATAGAAAGAAAATGGAAAGCCGACTCAACCGGACAATTTCCACACATAGCACAAGACATCTCGCATTGGATGTTAATGTTCCTTGTACTCATCACGTCATGGGTGAGGAGTCTGTTATGTAACAACAGAAAACTGAAAATCTTTACTGTTGGTGGTGCTTTGATTTTCCAAACTCCTGCATTTCTAAGGCGAATTAGTCCCCCTTCCGTCATCCTTTTGTATATCGATCTTGCTATGTAGGTCCCACCATTTCCCCATCTCCACTCTATTGTGTCCCTCTGTTGTGTAAAAGTTATATCTCTCACCTTGTCAGCAAATTTCCGGTGCAATGGTTTCAATCACCGGTACCATATCCCTCAGTGACATATGCGGTCCGGGTGATCTATTCTCCATCTCACTCTTAAGTGGTAACCCGCTCCATGCGTCCTCCCAGAACGAGATCCCTTGGCCCGAACCAATCTTCCAAGAAAATTTATAAAATATAACTTTTCCGTTAGTATTTTGGATGGAATGAGCATACTCCGTTAGTATTTTGGACGGAATAAGTATATTTCGATAATTTTTTTGATGAAAAAGTTACAGAGTAACTTGGACAAATGAAAAGTTTAGTGGCTACAGAGAGACAAATCAAACTTGAGTGACTAATTCGTGACAAAGGACAAAGTTTAGTGACCTCCAGCGAAATTTACCCAAAAGTTTTTTACAAGGCAAATTCAAGTGAAAAGGAATAAAGAGAGATAGAGCATGAGCAGAGAGATAGATACCATCAAAGACATAAGACTGGATCTGCTCAGGGTGTTGCTGAGCTTGTAGAAGGCATCAGCGGCCTTGTCAGCCATCGTGCGGTATTGCACGGATGCAACCATGGTGATAAACACGTACATTATCCTGTAAAATAAAAAAAATATATATATTAAGATCCAATATATGTAGATTTGTGAGGTAGAAATGCACGCAATTACTTGGTCTTTGTCTCGCAACGGACATCGAGCTGCTGGACTCGAAGAGAGAGATAGCCTGCAATTTGTTTGCCTATAATCCAGGGCAAGCAATGACAGCCGGGAGTGAGCACCTCACTCAAAGCTCCCTTGATCGCAACATAATACTGGTCTACCTGTATGCAGCACAAAGCCTGCCCCATTTCTCTTATTTCCTCTTAATTAATTACTTGGATCTGTACAAATACCAAAATACTCATGAATTAGTTAACTCTACATAGATGGAATATGTGCAACCCAAGTAGGAAATAAATCTGCTGTTATTCCTTTTGAATAACAGGAACCTGTTATTCCGATCCCAATCGTTGGTCTTTGTTGAGATTCGTGCATGAAAAACTTACTTGGTTGAGATTCAAGCATGGAAAAGTTTGAACGGTTATATATATATAATAAATGACCAGTGATTTGTTGATTTTAATTAGAAAGATGGAGGTGTTCTTTGGATGATTTGCATATAAGAAGAAATAAAATCAGTGAACCTTGTGAGCAGGAAACTTGAAGAAGAGAAGAAATTAAATTAAATGTTAGATGAGACCATTTGATTCCAGTTGTAATTCTAACTGAACCTTGGACTTGGAGGGCTGAATTACAAGGAGAATTAATTAAATTGGTAAGAAATAGTTTAGTGAATTGAAATTGAAGGAAGGAGATTGGGAATTGGGAGGCGTTGCTTACTTGCTTCAGGAGCAAAGCGAACAAGTCGAGACCTTCGAGTCGTTGCTAGAATTAATTTGGAAGGATCCAATAAGGAAACTAACTAAAATAATTGGTAGAGAACAATCTGTCAAAGGCAACAGGGACCCAAAAAAAGGTATTAATGGGCACTAGTGCATGTCCAATATTATCCATAAGAAGTTTCTACAAGGAATAAAAGTGATCCATACTTTGATTTAACCCAATTTTGCGACTCATCCATACCACGCAAAAATTGATCCATACTTTGAAGTGTCACTTAGTGTGCTTCTAATTATTACCTATGCTTCTAATTATTACCTATGCTTCTTTTATCCATACTTTCAAGTGCCACTTACTGCTTGTAAAGACCTGCCCTACGGTTTTTTGAAACATGGATGCACTTGTGCTGGGATCATCCAGGATATAAAACATCGGTGCGTTATCGATTTTTTTGCATTGCAACATGGATGGAGGATTAATTGATGTAATTTTTTCGTTTTTTGAAAATTCTAAAAAAAATAGCATATAAATGAAGGATTAATTGAGTAAAATTGTTCATCAGTTAATTATTTTGATAATAAATATCAACCTCATAATATATAACTTTGATTAAATGACATAATAAAAAAGAAACACTATATTAGTTCAAGTAAAAAAAATATAAATGATGCTCCTCATTTTTTGTAATATTGATACTCAATTTTAGAGTGTTTATTATTGTAAAATAATTTTTTTTGAGAATGTTTATTATTGTAAAATATTTTTTATTTATGAATAACGATCCATTAATTTATCACCTCTCATAACGATCGCTCTTAGCTTGATATGAATAGGAAAAAAGTTGTAACGATCAATTGTAGCTGGACATATCTATCGAACAAATAAATATATAGCATTCAATGCATCAGTAGTGTGCTGCTACATAAAAAAAAAAAAAAAAAAAAAATCAGTACAGTATCAATGTATCATATACCAGCACCATATATGATATTTCATCGGTGAAAGAAAGAAAGAAATTAATAATATGAAACAGAAGTCTCATAGACACATGAAATTATACTGACACTTGACTAAAGAACGATATTTCTATTACAATTCAGATTTTGTATCCCATTCACACAGCAAAAAGAAAAGAAAATGCAGGCCAAAAAACAAATATAGACAAGCAGTAGCAAACACACATTAGCAAACAAACAGATAGAAGCATGCAAATATTAAAATTCAGTTTCAGTCGGCCTTGACATTTTGAGCCTGGAGGAGGCCATCACGGATCTGAGTGGCGACGTCCCTGACAGCGCCAGGGCCGTGGGGCATGAAGACAGCAGACGACTTGGAGGAGGCACCAATCTCCTTCATGGTGTCAAAGTACTGAGTCACAAGGACCATGTCCATGACGTCCTTAGCCGAAGTACCGGGCACATTCCCAGAGAAGGCAAGCACACTGTCACGCAAGCCGTCAGTAATGGCCTGGCGCTGACGTGCTATACCAAGTCCAGACAGGTATTTGGCTTCTGCCTCTCCTTCCGCACGCTTAATCTGCAGGATCTTCTCTGCCTCCGCCTTATCGTTGGCAGCTAGCCGCATCCGTGCGGCAGCATTGATCTCATTCATTGCCCGTTTCACGTGCTCGTCTGGTTCTATGTCCACTATCAACGTCTGCACTATCTCGTACCCGTACATCGACATTGCCTTCTCCAGCTCGTTTTCGACAGACTTGGCGATGTCGTTCTTCTGTTCGAACACATCATCCAGTAACAACTTGGGAACACTGGCCCGGATCACTGTCAAAATTCATTGTTTTATAAGGGAAATTGAATTGAAGTGAAAAAAATTAAATAAAGAGAGATATATATAGAGCATGAGCAGAGAAGATAGATACCATCAAAGACATAAGACTGGATCTGCTCAGGGGTGTTGGTGAGCTTGTAGAAGGCATCAGAGGCCTTGTCAGCCATGGCACGGTATTGCACGGATGCAACCACGGTGACAAACACATTATCCTGTAAAATCCAACAATATAATTAATGAACAATATATGTAGCTAGATTTGTGAGGTAGAAATGCAATTAGAAGAATGAATTAGGTACCTTGGTCTTTGTCTCGCAACGGACATCGAGCTGTTGGACTCTTAGAGAGAGATAGCCTGCAATTTGTTTGCCTATAATCCAGGGCAAGCAGTGACAGCCGGGAGTGAGCACCTCCTCAAACTTCCCAAAGCTCTCCTTGATCGCCACATACGACTGGTCTACCTGTACGCAACACAAAGCCTGCCCCATTTCTCTTGATTTCCTCTTTCCTCGATTGATCGATCTGTACAAATACTCACCAATTAGTTAACTACTCTTATCTATCTACACAGAGAGAATATGTGGAACCCAAGTAAGGATATAAAAATGAAGGAAATGTTGGAAACACAGCACAGGGTGACAGCCATATATAAATAAATAAAACAAGGTTGACCATAAAGCATGGCTTGTAATGAATTGGCTCAGAATAAATTATTAAGAAAAATATATATATAATAACAGGGCAATGGTTTGTGGCGTTCTTCGCATGATTGCATACCTTAGAGGCGTCAACTCAAATGAATTTGGAAGTTGAATTGGTAAGAAATTGGGACTAGTAGTGAACTAATAAGATAAGACTATCTATCTATATAGAATAGAATAGAATAGAATAGAATTGAATTGAATTAAATTGAATTGGATTGAAGGAAGGAGATTAAGATTGGGAGGCGTTGTTTGCTTACTTGCTTCAGTCGAATACTCGAATCGAATGAAATTGTCGTCTCCTTGTGGTATCAGGTATGGTATGGTACGATAAGATAAGAATCCCCCTTTACCTTTGGCCTTTGCTTTTATAAGGAGAGAAGAAATAAACGCGCAGATGCGGTTGCTGATTCGACCTTCTAATCGGAATTTTCGGGCCTTGGAAAGGAAGCAACTTTTGTTAGAGAGATTACAATTACAATTACAATTTAAGAAAAGTTGCAAATGGGACGCAAGTGTAGACGCGGAGGAATACGATACCAATCAAATTCACGCGCAGAGGCGGAGACTCATTTGGGGACGTTTCTTTTCTAACAATAATTTAGATCAGGTCAGCGGTCAATCTTGTCATACAACATCATCATCATCATCATCATCATCTCACGACTCACGACAAAGACGCATTTAATTACTGTTTCCTAAAAATAACTAATTTTATTCATTATTTTTATATTTTTTTTGTTCACTGCTTTCAATTAGCAGTTGGGCCCATTTGTTCACGGCCCAGACCTGCGAATTCGGCCCATTTCTTCAATTAGCAGAATACCCAACAGCACTAGGCTTTATTTATTTATGCCTTTGAGACTAGAGAAGAGAGAAGCCGCACCGATAGGCCACATAAATTAAGCGGAGCCTCTGCCACATAAATCAGAAAAAAGAAAGCTGGAAGAGGAGAGAGAAGCAAACAAAAGTAGCCTGCGCCGGAGATGGGAATACTAGGAGGAGGGAAGCGATCGGCGGCGCCAGTGGCCACAACCGCCGCCGCATGCTCTGAACTCCGATCTGCCTACCACGACTGCTTCAATCGGTATTCTTTTTTACTCTAATTGAAATTGAAAAACCTAATTGACTTACCCAATGGGCCAATGGAATGGAGGTAGAATGAATAATTGATGATGGATGGATCTGACTGACTGACTGACAGGTGGTACTCAGACAAGTTTTCTAAAGGTGAATGGCACAAGGAAGAGTGTACTGCTCAATGGAACAACTATCGATCCTGCCTCCAGGTACAATATCAATCCATATTCTTCCTCCTCAAATCATTTAAATCTTCTTCTCTCCTAACCCAATCCTAAAATGTTTGCTAGGAACATTTGGAAGATAAACACCTCAGGAAGATTCTACTTGAATCACAAAATTCAGATGCCTATTCAAAAACAGATTAATTACACCATGGATTGCTTCAACACACCTCTAGTTAGATATCTCATGCATGTAGTCTTTTCTTTTCGTCATTTATCCTCACTTTAAAGGGAGGTTTAAAAGATGTTTTCTGTTTTTCATAGCTTTGCAACAGCTTTGTGAAATGAAAAGAAAAGGTCAAAGAAAGTAATTAAACAAAATGAAACAAAATCTCTCTCTCTCTCTCGAGATCGACCAACCTGGGATGCTTTCAGATCAAGTTCTTCACACTCGGAAGAAGGATTGGTACCTTCAACAGTACCAGCACCGGCATAAACTAGCGTGCTGTTGCCTTGTATATATTGTGCATAGTACAATGAAAAACATGCAATTAGTGATGAAGATTGGTACAATAAGAAAGTAAACATCATGCAGTAAGTGAAAAGTGAAGGGAGATATATCTGACTTGCCGATTAAAGCATATCTTACCGACATCAAATTCACTTTCTACTCCCCCAAACCACCCGAAAGGGCCCGCGAACATTCCTCTATCAAACATTTCTACTAAATTGAAAAGAAAATGTCTTTTGACTTCTTTCTTATTGATGATTGTATCTCTTGTAAGTACTTCCAGTCTATAATACACATCAGCAGTGTTATATTCATGTTAAATTTGCATATAAATTGTTCACAAATAAATATTATGTAAAATCGCCGTACCATTTTCTTCTATGAATATGTGTTCCTCCTTTGTAGGCAATCCACCAGCAGCTGGGCTAGGATGAAGAATTTTTAAAGCCTCAAACTGAACAGTTAAATAGTGAACCAAGCCTTACTTTTATCTATAAATAATTATATATAGAGAAAAAGTAAAGCTAACATATTATGTATACGTGTGTATAAATGTCAGCATGTCACATATAAGCTAACATATTATTTTGAAATGTCCAAGCGCAATGGTACATTTTACCAAAGATGAGTAAAAGGCACCTCATCATCCTCTCTATGTAACTTGCCAGAAAGCTGTGCGCAAAAGTGTTGTACGCGAGGAAGTTTTCTCAGTGCCTTCCCATTTTACTAAATTAAGATGAGAAAAAGGCACCTCATCATCCCCTCTTGACAGAAAACCTTCCTGTTTTAACCGGTACGAGAAATAAATAGTCGCATCCGTTCATTGAGATCGAGAGGGAGCACGCTTTTGCCTGTTGGCTGTATTCATTCATTCATCCTTCACAATTAGAGGTTGTGCTGCTTTTGCCATTGCCAGCCAACACAGGTTCATCACTTTGGGTTTATGGCTACTGCTGCCATTAACGTGCGTGAGCGCGTGTCCGAGAGAGACACAGAGAGAAGAGATCTGGTTGGTCTTATTGTTATTGTTAAAAGATATAAAAGAGTAAGAAGAAAATGCAAGAGAGAAATAAGAGACATTGCGTAATAATTCAAGTAGCAAGAGATAAAAGAGATATGGGCAAAACTGTCAAAAACGCTTTCAAATTTGAGTGTAGTGAACACTTGACACCTATTGAATAGTCTGTAGCTGCTGAGTAGCAAGCAGGGAAATCAAATGACTATTTATTATTCACTGAAGATGATAGATATAAAAAAGCAACTCAGAAAAAGAAATTTCATTAGTCTGCGCTACTCAAATGCCGGTTCCATTTCACAGGCAATCAAAAATACCAATATCAACGTAAAAAAGAAAGAAAAAAAAAATTGGAAAACAGGAAACCAAGCCCCCCCTCCCTCCCTTCCAACTTTCATCACAACCACAAAAACAAAATGGTCTCTCTAGCAGAAGAGTTTAAACAAGAAATAATCATTATTGACATTTTATTTTATCATCAATTTTTGTTTCTCCTGTTTTCTTTAGCCCAAGAAGTCAGAGAGGACAAGGCAAGGCATGGCATGGAAGCAATGCAATCAAGGCTTGAGGGCGAGGGATAGGCCGAGCTTGGAGCTCTTCTCAATAGCCTTGGTGTCAACCTCGGCTGAGATGGTGAACAGAGACTTGGGACGCCACTCGTGCTGGATGAGTGCTGACGCCTTGCCCGCACTGTCAAAGCGTGCCTTCACTGTCGTCAGTGGGTCCAGCGCATGCTGTGTCCCGAACGTCAGTGTGTTCTCCCCACTTGAAAATGAGTGCATCAGCTCCGCTCCAACTGCCGTGCTCGTCAGTGGACTCACCAGGTGGTAGTACGACGCACTCAGCATCTCTCCCTTGTTAATCCTGTTTGTTTGTTTCAACTTTCAATCAATCAGTTCATCCAAATCCACCATTAATCAAATTTAAAATCAATCAATGACATATTATTCTATTCCCTAATATTATAATCTCCTAATTTTTGTAATATTATTCAAGCATTCTCAAGTCTGTCATAAAGTCAACAATGACTTCATTTTATGAGATATGGTCTCCAAACACTTCACTCCAATTAGTGCCAACACTTCCATATAAACCCGTCCTCATCAGCCTATATTGGACAGAACCAACAAATTCTCTACCCAGTACAACACAGCACTATCCTTGATTAAAAAAGATGGAAAAGAAAATCCAAATAACTGTTGTTAAAAAGGACAATACTATGTGTTTTATCTCCATTTCATTTTCAGCTTTTGCCTCCAAAAGGGCAAATACTATGTATACCCAGTAAAATATTGTCTAGACCCAGAAATACGAGGAACATCATTCACAATCCTCCCAAGTATGAAAAACATACTCAAATTATCGGGCATGTGCATGTGTACGTGTGTTATGGCCCCTACACCCCTAGCCTATCTACTATGAAAAAAATCCCCCAAAATATCCATAATTCCTGCATTGCTTGTGTAAAGAGAAATAAGTATGGCAATGTTATTGTACGAGGTAACTGCTATGCATGATATTTCTTGTTTACCAGTCAGGATATGCTTACATTTTTCAGGTTTTGCAAACAAACTATGAACGGACATCTAAATATAATAAATGGTGATGATATGGCAAAACAGAAAATAAAAAGGGAAGGGGGAGAGAGGAATACTGACAGGTTGACAGCAGCAATGAGATCAGCAGTGGTGACACTGAGGCCCGCGTTGTACTTGACAAAATTGGCTTTGGCAGTGTCAAAAGAGACGTCAGTTCCCACAGCAAAGGCCTTGGTGCCAACAACAGTTGACATGCTCACAACTGGGTTTGTCGTCAGACCCATGCTGGCTGTCACTCCTGCATAGTCGTGCAGGTATTGGAGCTCTGCCTGTATTAAATGAATAAATAAACAACATTAACAGTATGAACACATGTCATCTGTGAGAAATAGTAAGAAGAAAAACTAGTACAAATGGTGTGTGTGTACCTTGCCAGACTTTTGGTCAGGTACAGAGAAGCTCAAAATCCCCTTCAATCCTGGCATCCCAACCTCATGATGAGTCACTGTTGCTGTCAACTGTTCAAATTAACAAATAAATTAAACGAAAGAAAACCAGTAAAAATGTTGCAATAGTATGATGAAATGTAGAGAAGAGTAGAGAAGAGAAAGAGAGATACACTAGAATTGGAACTGGTCTTGATATCAAGTGTAACATTATTGTTCTTGATCTGAGAATTGATCTCTCCTAGTATGAAGTCATTCTTCTTTGTGCCTGTTGCTGTGATAGCCTGTTCCAAACAGGTCCAAAGTAACAAAAAGTAACAATTATTATGAAGCTGAAACCATAGAGCAGGGATGTAAAGCAGCTGATTTGAGAGAAGTTAGAACTTACAACTCCATTGGAAGTGTAAGTGGTGACAGAGAACTTCTGATCGGTGTGATAATCCTTGTAAAGCAGATCTGCAGCGAAAGGTAAGTGAAAGTGAAAGGAAGATTTAGAATCAGTAGTAAAAATGGAAGAAAAATGCGAGAAAAAGAAAAAGAACCTTTGGCCTTCTTTCCGATCTCGGAGTAGAGACCAGGACCCATTGCTTTGCTTTGCTTTGCTTTGCTGATCAGAGAGAGAGAGATTGAGATTGAAAAAGAAGAACAGGCGGCGCACAAAGAGAAAATAAAAAAAGATACCCTAGTACTCTCTCTCGCCCAGTCGCCCCTATATTTTTTCTGTTTTGTCCTCTCACTTTCTGATATTTAAACTTCTTACGGAAGAAGAAAAAATTGATTAGCTAGTATAATTTACAAATGGAGATAAGGGTTTTTGTAGAATTAGAGAGATATTTGAGGGTAAATATCGGAAAAGTGGTTAGAATAATATAATTTTGTGGTGTTGTAGACGTGGCCACTCGAATTTGCTTACCAACAAGGCCTGGCCCAAGTCAGAAGAGAAGAAAAGAAAGAGGCCCAACAAAACAAAACGGCATCAGGCCCAAACCCATCTGAAAACTTGTTTTCCCTTTCCCTTCCGTTTTTATTTTTTTAATTTTTATTTCGAGTCGCCATGAAACCAAGAGAAAGAGAAAGAGAAAGGCACCACCTCACCAGAGAAGACGATGTCATCTCCGACGGTGGTGGATGCTCCACTCCACCTCCACCGGCGCTGAGGCTTCCCACTGACATCATTTGCAAGGTATTCTCCCAGCTGGACTGCGTTGACCTTCTCAGTTGTTCCCTCGTTTGCACGTAAGTACTCCCCAATACTAATGAAACAGGATCAGAACCATTGCCAGTGTTACTGGTACAGAAAGGCTGTATGTATCCAAGTAACAGAATTTATTTATAATTTTTTACCAGAAAAATGTTTCCTTGCATTTGGGTGGCTAGATTAGATTATACAGCTCATCTGGATATGATTATGATGGTACAATTGATTGATTTCAGGCAATGGTACAGAGATTCGTTGGAGCTGAGAGAGGGATGGAAGAGTGAATACATGGAAGCATCAGCTTTGTTTTCTTTGGGTATCAAGCGTGACGTGCATCCCCCTTCTTCTACATGTTCTATCAGAGGCTTGCATTGTTGGTGTCCTTAATTTCATTTTAGAAAAAACTGTATTTGATTTACATACGCCTTTGCAAGGGTAATTTTAATCTTACAAAATTAATGTTGTATGCTATTTTTATTATTGATATGAGAAGGTCTGAGATAAGACCAGTGGCTTAGTTTGTCATGGGTGGTAAATTCCTGGTATAGTTTTTGCTTCTTTTCCATTATTATTTTTATTAACCATGATGATCACAATAAAATGTTTTAACAATTTAACAGTTTTTACAGAACAGGTTAGAAGTATTCCTAAACTAAATAATTAATTTATCGGTATTATGTTGGCCTGTTGGACATATCAAGTAGGAGGTTAATTGGCCATTCACATTTATACAACTATTAGCACTTCTAAGTAACAATGATATCCAATTAACCCATTAGTGGTTGAAATTTCTACTTAACAATACTTCTTCCATAAATTTCCAATTCACTTCACAAAATTGTAAAATTTCATGAGCAAAAATCACATTATCTAAGATTAAATGGCAGCCTGTATTACATCTATTAGTATATTCATCAATGATTCTAGTCTATTGGTAAGCAATTTAACCAAAGAGATAGGTCTATATTGCTTGACAGACTGAGCATCTTTTTGTTTAGGGATTAAGCAAAGAATCACTGCTTTATTAAAGCCACTTTTAACTCTGCATTATTATTATAAAAAGCTTGAATTATACACAGGCCCAAACTCACCAGAAAACTTGTTTTGCCTTTCCCTTTCTTTTTATTTATTTTTTATTTATTATTTCGCGTCGCCATGAAACCAAGTGAGAGAGAAAGAGAAAGAGAAGACTGCGGCCACCATGACGTCATCTCCAATGGCAGTGGATGCTCCACTCCACCTCCACTTCCACCGGAGCTGCAGCGGTTGCTTTACTCCACTCCCACTGACGTCATGTGCAAGGTGTTCTCCCAGCTGAACTGCGGCCAGGATGACGTCATCTCCGACAGTGGTGGATGCTCCACTCCACCTCCACCGGCGCTGCGGCCTCCCACTGACATCATGTGCAAGGTGTTCTCCCAGCTGGACTGCGATGACCTCCTCAGTTGTTCCCTCGTTTGCAAGTACTCTCTCTCTCTCTCTCTCTCTCTCTTCTGATTTGTTTTTCCAGGTAAGTGGGAAATGAGGTTGGGAAATGAAAATGAATTCAAAGTATTGTTTCCATTCTGATCGTGAGAAACTAACAGTGGAATTCCATCAGGACTCTGGGACTGGACTGGCAATGGTACGGTGCTTCGTACCATTGCCAGTGTTACTGGTACAGAAAGGCTGTAGCTATCTGACCGAATTTTTTATATTTACCAGAAACATGTTTCCTTGCATTTGATTGATGGTGTCATTCAGGCAATGGTACAGAGACTCCTCGGAGCTGAGAGAGGGATGGAAGAAAGAATACATGGGAGCAGCATCTTTTTATCGTGTTGGTTTCTTAAACGACGTCGTCGAGGTGTTCTATCCGAGGGTTAAGTTCTATCCGAGGGTTAAAAATAAGGGTGTTAGTCGGTTCAAAAACCAAACCGAAATAGAATAAGAACCGAATAAGAACCGAACTGAACAAACCGAAGTAAATTTTTTGGTTTGTTCAGTTGAACTGAAATAGGATATTAATCATAAAAATAAACATGGTTTAAAATCTGAATCCAAAACCCTAAAGCCAAAATTCATGTACATTCTTATCGGGCTTTCAAAGAGAACATCATTTTCAGAATGGACATGAATTTTGGTTTTAGGGTTTTGGATTAAGGGTTTATGGCATGTTACTTGCTCTTAATAAACAAAAAAGACTGTATTTTGTTTCTGTACCGCCTTTGTAAGGGCAATTTTACTATTGGAAAATGCTGTATGCTACTTTTATTATTGATATGTGAAGGTCTGAGAGAGGCCAGTGGCTTAAAACTACACACACACAATGACACAACTGTATTCTGCTTTCCTGACGCATCTTCTTCCTTAACTAGATGGTAAATGAGATTAAGGCTTGCTTCAAATTTGAGTTAGAGGAAATGAGAAAAAAAAAAAAAATCAACATAGAAATTCCAGATTCGAATAGTTTGTTTAATAAATTCATTTAGAAAAAGATCATTGCAACGAACTCAGAATTTGTTAAGATTGTTTAATTTTAGTTTGTCTCTAAATTTTTTATTCCTTTTGTTTTATTAATTTATTGGTCATGTTTTTTTTTTCTATTTGGATTGCTTTGATAATAAGTCGATAACAATGTGAGGGACAAATTGGTCTTTGTATACTGAAATGTATATTTTATTTACATTAAACATTCTTCTTAATCTTATCTCCTCACCGAACACAACTTTGTTAGCAAAGATTAAAAATTTAATCCTTCTCGCTTAAGGAAGGGTGCCGAACATGCTTAGAGATTAAGCAAAGAATGTTAAAGCCACCTTTAACTCTGCATTATCTCCATTCTTATATTAAAAGCACCTAGATGTTCTGATTTGTCAATGACTCAATGGCTTTGATTAAAAAAAAAAATTTTGGATTGAATATCAGCCCTCCGATCAAAATATTATGATTGTATGCATCTTTTTATGTTATTTTACATGTAGAAGTCTAAATTTATTTAGACACGTACTATCTACATGCAAATTGTATCATCTTTCTGATTGGTTCTAATTGTTTCCAATTTTTTAAATGTCATTTAAGAAATTTTTGAATTGATTGGTCATGTTTTTATTTCTTTCTAGTTTTTTAATATCATTTAAACAATGTTATTTATCATTTAATATGTCATTTTGTTTGAGATTTTTTTATGAAAATGTCGAAATAATAAAAGAAAATCATTTAATATGTAATTTTAAGTAGATGTTATTTAATATGTTATTTAAAAAATATTATTTATCAATTAGTCTAAATTTTTTATAAAAATATATTATTTTGTATGAGAATTTTTTTATTCTCCGGTAATATGCTCCAACTTTCATAACAACACACGGCCACCGTACTTGTATCATACGCAGGGATTGGAATCTGCTGCGATCCAAACTTTGGGTACAGTAACTCTGAAATCTCTGTTTTTTCAAATTCAGCCGTCCAACTTTTTATGTACACGCATCTCAAAACAACTGATTTTTCTGTGCACGCATCTTGAAACAATTCGATAGTTGAATTTGGAAAAACAGAAATTTGATGGTACTGTTCACCTGCAGCAGATTCTCTTCCGACCCAAACTCACTAGAAAACCTGTTTTGCCTTTACCTTTTCATTTTTTTTTTAATTATTATTTCGCGCCGCCATGAAACCAAGAGAAAGAGAAAGGGAAGACTCCCGCCACGATGACGTCATATCCGATGGCGGTGGATGCTCCACTCCACCTCCTCCTCCACCGGCGCTGCGGCCTCCCAGTGACGTCATGTGCAAGGTGTTCTCCCAGCTGGACTGCGATGATCTCGTCAGTTGTTCCCTCGTTTGCAAGTACTCTCTCTCTCTCATTCTCTCTCTCTCTCTCTTCCAATTAATTAATTAATTAATTGAGGTTGGGAAAAGAAAACAGGATCAGTAAACAAAGAGGGCATTGTTAATGTTGGTACGGTGCTTGGTACCATTGCCAGTGTTACTGGTACAGAAAGGGCATTTTTGATATTTACCAGAAACATGTTTCCTTACATTTGATTTCAGGCAATGGTACAGAGACTCATCGGAGCTGAGAGAGCGACGGAAGAGAAAATACATGGCAGCATTAGCTTTTATTTGTGACCATCTCCCACGCAACTTGGTCGATTCGTTCTATCCCAGGATTACAAATGAGTTGAAGAGGAGACTATAAGAAGAAGACGAATAAACATCGCTTAAACCCTAAAACCAAAATTCATTTTCAGAATGTACATGAATTTTGAATTAAGGGTTTATGCATGCATAGCATGTTACTTCCTCTTAATAAACAACCATGTATGAATGTTGGAGCTAAGAGAAAGGCACAAAAAGGCCAATTTTAGTCTTGGAAAATATTGATATGACAAGGTATGAGATAGGCCAGTGGCTTAGTTTGTGGATGAAAACTAATGTAAGGGATCATCATGTAAATGTCATTCTATATCGAATTTTGAGTACCTTCTTAAGAAAATCGGTTGCCAAGTTGATCTTAAAAGAAAAGAGACAGAAAGAAAAAAGAAAAGAAAGGCAATACGTCTCCTGGTAACTTATTAATTAGGGATGATCTTCTTTAAAACATTACTAACTTTATTAATTAAGGGGAATTTCATGTATACCCCTCAAAAACTTTGAAATTACGTGTTTCCCCCTCTAAAATCCACAATATCATATTTACCCTTCTAAATTTCAAAAATTCAAAAATTTATCTATTTTATTATTTTTTTTCTATTAAAACTCATTTTAAATATATATAAAGTACCTATGTTTACCCTTCATTTTAAAAACATTCGCCGACCAAATCACCGAGATTCTGAACCCACAGGAGGATTTCGTTTGGGTGCATGATTACCTGGCTCTCTACCACTTGTTCGCATTGCCAATCTTTCTCAGAAAGAGAGTCCATGCATCAAACTAGGGTTCTTCCTCCACTTCCCCTTCCCTTCCTCTGAGATCTTTTGTACCATACTGGTACGTGACGACATCCTTCACGCCCTGTTCAACTCTAACATGGTGGTGCTCCACACTTCTGAGTTCTGACTATGCAAGGCTTTTCCTCTCTTCCTGCTCCAGGTTACTTGGTTTGGGGTACCAATCCAAGAGAGGTTATATCGGTTTAGAGTATAATGGTTGAAACATAATTATTAAAATTCTTCAAAGGAGAAAGATGTGGAGGAAATTTGAGCGCCGAAGAGATGGAAGGGGGTTCATCTCAATGTGACGCATGCCCACTGTTGTTCTTTACAAAATTTGATGTTGGATACGGTTTGAAATTGAAGAATACGTACGGCTTGCAATTGTGTTATCCTCCTTTTTAATCTGAATTAATTTGTTTTTGCAAGCCTGATAAGTAGTCCATCTCCATCCGTTTAGTTATAATTAATCCCTTCTAGAGAAAGTTTAGACCAATCTGGTTTACGAGAGCCATCTTTTATAATCTGATGTATGTCTGCTATTTACTGAGCTTCCAGTTTTTTTGTTGGTTCTCTAAAGCTTTCTCTGAGCTTCCAAGATTTC
The DNA here is from genome assembly GCA_025461045.1 of Carex parvula. Lineage (NCBI taxonomy): Eukaryota > Viridiplantae > Streptophyta > Magnoliopsida > Poales > Cyperaceae > Carex > Carex parvula. The sequence continues at coordinate 79,539 of JAJGRW010003097.1, read as the reverse complement.
TCTGTTCTTCAAATTTATTATAACAAAATGAACAGTTGGAATCGACATGATCAAGCTTCGATCTGTCATTTCTTCACAACAAACAACTTCTATAATCCTGGAGAGAGATGACCCATTTTAATGAAAAGACATTAAAATGGGTAAATTTGTGAGTTTTTCAAGTTTAGAAAGGTAAATATGATATTATGAATTTTAGAGGGGGAAATACGTAATTTCAAAGTTTTTGAGGGGTACACATGAAATTCCCCCGATTAATTATTATCCAATCAATTTAAATTATATTTAATTTCATTTGTGGGTGTAATTTTATAATTTATGAGTTTTATATTCCTCTAATTGTCAATTGTAAACAATTACAAATTAATATGGACAGGTTTGCTAATTAACTTAGCAATTTGCAAGCAATTTGATTTTTATCTTTATTATAAAAAATTATAATTGTTATATTAACATTTGCAATTGCTTTTGTAATTGGAGCAGATCCAAGTTGGGGTACATTGTGAATTGCGGGAGAGAGAGATAAAGAGGGCAGAGGAGAGCCAATCAAAATAAAAAAAAAAAAAATTATTCTATTATATTGAATAATTAACAACATATATAATTTTTATGGTGATATATGATGAGAATTTTTTTATCACATTAATAATTTAACTTTACAATTTCTAATAGCAGAATGTACATTAAATCGTTTACTTCACAAGCAAATTAAAGTATATGCGTGAAAAGAATATTATATTTAAGAGCTTGTTTGGTACATTATCAACATGTTAAAAAATTCACCTGTCGTTGTATTAAATGAACTAAAAAAAATGAACAAATTATAGTCCATGTTAAATATAACAACATGATCAATTTTTTGAGTTTGCTTCTTTTTTTTTTTCAAAAAAAATTGAGATTTAAATTCTAAGTTAATAATCCTTGATCGTACAAGCATGCATAATAATAAAATTCCCGAATAGTTTATTTTAACCCCATGTCAAAAATATATATAGACGAATTATTCACAAATTTTATGATAAAATTATTCACCATATCTCAAATAAATAATCTACAAATTAAAAAAATCTTCCTAATTATTCACAAACTATATAATATATGAGGAGGGTTCCAATGCCTCATGTTTTTCATACCTCATCTACATTATATGTTATATCTTCATTTTCAAAGTTCAAATTTTCGATCCAACCGTTCAACATGATATTCATACTAAAATATGCTTGGGGATGAAATTTTATATTTTTTGGAAATTTTTTACTATTTTTTAAGATTGGTAGAAAATCACTGTTTTTGGACCGTTTAAAAACAGTGATTTTCTACCCATCTTAAAAAATAGTAAAAAATTTCAAAAATTATAAAATTTCATCTCCAACCATATTTTAGTATGGATATCATGGTGAACGGTTCGTATGGACAATTTAGACTTTGAAAACGAAGATATAAAACATGAGGTATGATGAGGCATGAAAGACATGAGGCATTGGAACCCTCCACATAATATATATATATTACAAAAGTTACGAATTAGTGTGACATTATTTGGGACACAAATTAAAGATCCATATATCTACGGTTAGCAAGAATGCAAGTCTTGATTGATTGATTGATTGATTAACTAATTAACTACTGTTAGCATGCATGCAACAGAATCCGTTACGCTCTCTTGCTCACTTGCTCTTGGATTAACTGGATCATCATCTATCTCTTTCACTATATTATATATACACACATAATACTGTCGCTAACCAAAATTCATTCATTCAATCTCTCTCTCTCTCTCTCGCTTATACAATACAAACAATCTCTCTCTCTCTCTCTCTCTCTCTCTCTCTCTCAGAATCAGATTGAGGAAGGATGTATCCAGTGCAGTCTCTCTACGTTGGGGATCTTGACAGTGGGGTCCACGAAAAGGATGTTAGCCATGCATTTGCCAAGTTTCCAGGCCTCGTCAGCGCCAAGCTCTGTCGTGATCGCATCTCCGGCCGCTCCCTCTGCTATGCTTACGTCAACTATGACACTGTTCATCAAGGTACCTAGCTCCCCTACCTCCATTAATTTCCTTTCATTTCTTGCTATGCTCCCTTCCTCCTTCTTTCTTTCTCCCTGAAAAGTTGGGATCTTGGTCGCACTAATTAGTTCTTCTTGTTAATTATTTGCTCTGTTCCATCTTGGGTATGCATTAAAAGATGCTTTCTTGAATGATATATGCATCATATTTATATAGATATATAGGTTTAATTAGGTCGTAACAATCAATTGCTGGTTCGATAACTCTGTTAGTGACTTGGTGCATGCACTACAGAGGGAACTGATATGTACTGCGATTCGAATTACAATTGAATTTCATGAAATCTTGCACGCTTAATTAATTAGTTAGTTAGTCCTTGTTGGTTTCTTTAACTGATTTCTATATATTAATTTGTTTTTTACTCTGCAAATGAATGAATTAAGCTGAGATGGCAATGAGGGAAATGAACCATACAGCACTAAAGGGGAAGCCGATGCGGATCATGTGGGTCAAGCGGGACCCGTATGCCAGAAAGACCGGGGTCGGCAATCTCTATGTCAAGGTAATTTAATAGCTACTTACTCCCTCTGCATGTCTCTTATCTTATCTTTTAGTAAATTACTTAGTTTGCTATTTGTTAAATGTGATGCATGATATGCATGCAGAATCTGGGGCTGTTGGTGAGATCCAGTGACTTGGAGAGAGTGTTTTCACAGTATGGATCGGTGCTGTCATGCAAGGTTGTATATGACGAGTGCAATGGAAAGAGCAAGCAATTTGGGTTTGTGCAGATGTGCTCTGACAAGACAGCCCAGAAAGCAATCTCCGCCCTCCATGGCAGCAATTCCACCGGTCTCAGCAAGTCACTGTCAGTATACTGTCAACTTAACTATAATTAATTCTCTTTTGTTTTATTTTGGAAGTAAGTACTGGTCCTAATTATCCACTGACTTATTGTTTCATAATGTAATGTAACGTAACAGGTATGTGGCGAAGTTTGTGAAGAAAGGCTGTGAAAAGAAGAACCTTTACATAAAGAACCTGGAGGAAAGCATAACAAGTGAGGCTCTGAAGAAGAAATTCTCAAAGTTTGGCGAGGTGGTGAGTGCAGTTGTCATGCGAGACGAACAAGGCAACTCAAAGGGCTTCGGTTTCGTGTCTTTCGAGCAAAGCCAAGATGCCGAAACCGCTCTCTCTGCCATGAATGCTTCAACATGGGGCTCAAAGGTCGTGTACGTGGGTTTTGCACAGAAGAAGTCAGAGAGGGAGGTACTTCTGAAACGCCGAATTGCTGAAAAGGAGGAGGAAATCAGGAGTGGCAAAAAGAAGGGGTATGGTGTGTATGTGGGCAACCTAGAGGAGTCAGTAAGAGTAGAGGAGCTGAAGCAGCTGTTTGAATCTTGCGGGCATGTTATATTCGCAAAGGTTGTGGTGGACCCAAGCCGGCGTAGCCGTGGCTTCGGCTTTGTCTACCTCTCTACTCCTAAAGGGGCCCAGTGTGCCCTTAGCATGGATGGTGTGTGCATGCACTGATTAATTAATTAGTAATTAGCATATATATTGAATTGAAATAATTAAATGGGTATATATGCAGGGATGAGCATATTGAAAAGCAGGCCAATAATAGTGAAGAGAGCATTTGCAAAAGGAAGGCGGCTTCGTCGGACTACATCTTCTTCTCATGCTGTTCAACCACCTGCAATGTACAACCTTCCTCTGACATATATGAATGACATGTACAACGTGCAGTACATAGATCAAAACCCCAGCTACAGCTACACTGCTGTGCCTTTTCACAACTACGCGTACACTACCTATTCTCCTCAGCCTCAACCTCAGCCTCAGCCACCACTCACCTTCTATGATCCAACCATGCAATACATTCAGGTAATTATGCATCAATATATATATATAGTCACTAGCTAGCTCTGTCACTCCATCAATTAATATATATGTTTTGTGTAATTAATTAAACAATCTGAATCTCTGTACCAGCAACCCAACATACTGGCAAGTGGATGGAACATGGGTTATACCCCAACCCCAGTTATGGATTATGCTCAGAGTTCAACTCCAGTTATGGATTATGCTGTCGGTTCAACTCCAGTTAAGAATGCTGGTACCAATTCTGGGAAGAGAGGTGCAAGGGGAAGAACTAGGCTGCAAAACCAAAACTGAGGCTGCTTGCTTGCTTGCTGCATCACTGACAATATACACAGCAGGTTTACCACGCCTCCCTTTTAATTTGATTCTCATCTTGCCAAATTATATATAGATCAATATATAATATACATGTTTGTTCAATTTCAGGGTAAATGTGCTTGCCTGTACAGAGGAATTAATAAAGCGCTCCAACAAATTTCCAGGGCAGAGAGAGCTGTTGTCTTAGTGTTTTTTTTTTTTTTTCCTGTTCTCTCGTGTTGTTTGTTTTCCACAGTTATTGATGAGGTTTTTTCTTTACAGAAATTTTTGGGATGTGTTGCCCCTTGCTCGGCAACACTTATTAGTTCAGAAGACTGTTCATTTTCTGTTTCTTTTTTAGTTTATGTATCCTTTTCTGTAAGAGTGACATGCTGGTCAATGCAAACTTTTGATCCACTTAACAATCATTCTTTCTTTAAATACTCTAATTTTCTAGTTTTGTTTGTGCATCATCTCTCATTCAATCTCTACTTCTAACCAATTAGCTAGTCTAGTACTATGGGAATCATCTAAAAAATCAAACCACATTACCAGTTTTGCAGGATGGTATCAAATAGTACCATAAGAAAATTGAAAAACTACAACATTTGAAAACAAAATAATAATAATAAATAAACGAGAACATGACAACAACATTGTGTTCCATATTTGTTGAACAAGAAAACAGATAAAATTCTCCAAAAGGATGGCAGAGTAATATATTCTCACAATATTACATTATTGACAGTAAACCATACAATCCTGCATAGATGCTCCCCTCAGCTTAAATTACAAAAAAGAGATTTATTTTCCATCACTAAAAAACAATACACAAAAACTTCAAACTGCTAATATAGAAAGGAAAAAAAAAATGAATAGGCGATGATGTTGCAACTTATACACCAGGTAAGGCTAACCTGAATAATACTTGAGAAGCTTTGTTTAAAACACAAGCCGCATACAAGAAGCCACTTTTTTGAAAATTTAAACAACATTGATAGTAAAGGACACGTAAGGATATGTATCTTCACCACCGCCCAGACCAGCCACTCCAACATCATCATCAGATTTCCAATAAATACTAATTACCAACAAAAAAAAAATAAAGTTAAATTAGATATGCTGATAATGTGGGCAACCTTCATATCCCTAAAAAAATCGATAATACAAACAGATACTCATGACTTGTTGATTACCATAACCTAGGCTGATAGATAGCAAAAACTACTATATACCAGCTAATCACTATAAATGAATGGCAGGCAAGGCAAAAGGTGAAATGAAAAGCATATAATTCATCTTACCTCTGGACATTGCCACTGAAATCCTCCAAAATACTGCGAACTTTTTTCTCACTTTTAGTGGATGGTGATATCACAGCTGACTGTCAATATTAATATTGTAGTAATAAATTAAAATCAATTGTAATCCATGCGAAGTTTAGTTTAAGAAAGAAGGCAACGGAGAAAAGGCAAAGATGGATTGGGATTGGTACCAAGAAAGAAGGCGGCAAGCCATATCGAAGAATGCTCTCGGCAAATATTCTAACAGCGCAGAAATGCATCCATGCACTGAATACCTAAGTTATGTATACACCAAGAGCACAAAGGGTGATGATAGTTCCTGTACATACATTTTATATGTATATGTTGTGAAAGGTAGAAGAGTAGTACCTCGCCATAACTAGAATAGCACCACTGGAGAAGAGAGGAGCGCATGGCATCCTGGTCTTGCACCAACTTTTGAAGTTCTTGCTTTCTCGTGTCTTGCACCTCTGGACTGTGCTCAAATTCACGCATCTGAAATATAAATAAAAATTGATTGTCAGATGTCCGTGTTCAGAGACACACACACACACAAGAGGAAGGGAGGGAGAGCAAAAGAAAAAGAGTCAGATGCCTGGAATCCTTTTTCCCGAGCAGCAACTTTAAAGTTGTCAGCCATTTTCTTGAAAAGAGTGACTGTGTAGAGAGCATATTCATTATCCTCATGTAGCTTCTTTGATGACCTTGGCACCTACATTACCAGTACAAACCAAACTACATACTGAGATTCATTTTCATGCATATGTTATCTTCTATTATTAAAATGGATAAAAAGGTAAAGAGAAAAAGTATGGTACGGTACCACATATTGAGTGAGGGTTTCATAGGAGGAGAGCCAATCCTTCTGAGAGTACTTGGGCACTACTGCAAGAAGCGTCTCCAAGTGCTCTGTTGTTATTATGTCTTCTTCCTTCACCATATCAGACAGGTCACGCACTGCTAACCTGTGAACATTTTTATTGTTTCAATACATAACCAGACTGAGGCTGACCTATTATTAAAAAAAAATAAAAAATAAAGAAATAATCATACGATCCAGTTTGCTTCCTGTTGATGGCATTAAGCTGGCTTCGAACTGTGTTGTACTCTGATGCTCTCACCTGTTTAAAAATATTAAAACTTTGAAATACTGGCACATGAAGATATATGAAAAATATAATGAAGGAAGAAACTTACCTTCATGTCATCTTCAATCTTAGCAACAAGGCCATGGATGTTGCTCACTATATCCTTCAGCGGAGACATTGTTGGATACCTTCCTTCATCCCATGCAAACCTACACTCCATATCATATATAACCCATAACCCATAACCCAAATCAATAAATAAATAAAATCCAATAAGACTAACTAAACCCAACAATAGAAAATGGCAGAGTAATGAGAGAGTGAGTGTTTACCTAGTAACGTAGGTCTCAACTGGTACACCATCGACAGTGAGAGCACCGCCTTCGCCGCTAGAGACCCTCTCCAATTCATCAATCTGGCGTCTGATCTTATGCGACACTGCCTCAATGAATGCATTTGACTGAAAAACACACAATTCTACTACTTGAACAAGGCCATGTAATTAATTGCCCACTTTAGACATTATCATGCAACCAACCAATCATAAATTAGAGTCAAAAGATAACTAACTATGCTGGTTTTTACTATTAAAATTGAAAATGTGGTAATTTGTTGGTAGTTGCCACATGTTAGATCTTTTGATTTGCACCTAAGAGAGGGAATTGTAAGAAGAACAAATGAAAAAGAAAAATGACCTTGAGTAAATCATCGCTGAGGGATAATAGCGAATCCAAGGTGCCAACCCTCAACTCTGGCACATTAAACTACAATCACAATCCAAACACCAATTAACTTAGATTCAGATTCAGATGATAATTACAGAACTGAGTTCGGAATTCATACTCGATAGATGGAAGTGTCGAACGCATTTTTGGAAACCGAATCGCTCAATCGTTTCCATAGATCGGATGCGGAGTTCTGAACTGGGAGAGACACGATCCAGTAACGCGACGCCATTAATTGAGAGATTAGAAGAGATATCGATCGAATTGGTCAAGGCTGACGAGATCGAATTCTCAAAGTTGCGATCTTTTCTCTCAGAATTGGGGCTTCCTTGTAATCGGGAAACACAAAATATTTCGGAGCAGGAAGTATTTCTGTAGACCGGTTCCACGGGTCTCACGGCCTTGTGGGCTCCTTCCCTATGTTTGACGAAATGGGGTCCTTCTCTCAGTTAAATACGCATGAACCTGGTCCAGGTTAAAGTTATCTCCGTGATATTATTTAGTACAGTACTCCTTTTATTCCAATTATTTTTTTCTGAAGATAACAAATTTAATTGATAACGTATTTTAGTCGGCATTTACTTTTTTTTTTTTAATTTCAAAAGTCAAATTAAAAAAAAAAATAGATAGAATAAGAAAACAAATCATCTTTATCAATTTGTCACTGAAAACTACAAAGAAAAAAAAAATGAAACCAGGGCCTTAAAAGAATCATAATTTGAGCCCAAGTCAGTTCAGCCCAATTTAATTTTCAGCCCAATCTGTTGGATCAACTGGGATCAGCGCATACGGCTGTTGCAAGACCCAATAATAATAATTTGTTTATTTAATGTAGAAAAACAGAATACATGCATCAGCATCAGCATCAGCATCACAGTTCATTCTTTTGGGGACCAAACTCTTTAACCGGTACTTAAAAAAAAAGCTGCAATTGGGGTGTTAATTCTTCGAATAGCCTCCAAACCTTCTCTTGATAAACGAAGATTGCTCACCTTGACTGCATCAGTCAAGTTTTCAAAAAAAAAAGATAAACGAAGATTGCTACTTTATATGGGAACCAGATGTCTGAATTTCTGATTGAGGGACTTCATGTTAGCAAGTGGCGGACGCTGCAATTATTACAAAAAACAAATGATATATTATATTTTTGTTGGGGTAAATTTCTCCGGAGGTCACTCAACTTTGCTCTTTGTCACGAATTGGTCACTCAAGTTTGATTTGTCCCCTGGAAGCCACTGAATTTCGTATTTGTTCTAATTAAGTCATTCCGTCACTTTTTCCATCCAAAAAGTTAACAGATCTGACGTGGACGTCCAACTCACCATTTTCGAAAATTATTAAATCATTTTGACTTATTTGGATACAATTTGGAGATATCATTCTATTACCATATATACTTTCCCTTTTTTTTTCTTTCCCTCTTCTTCCCTAAACTCTTCAGTATAATAAAGTGATATTCCGAACAGTGATATTCTCTCTATCTATCAAAATTCAGAGAGTTGGCGCTGGTTTTTCTTTCCCTTTTTTTTTTTCTTTCCCTCTTCTTTCCCATTTTGGCGCTGGTTTATGCACAACCCTAAACTCTTTTGTTTTGCTCCGAACAGCGATATTCCGTCACTTTTTTCTAATCTCATTTCTGACATGGTACTAAATATAATTTTTTTTTTACAATTTAGTCCCTACAAGTATTATCAATCACATGAGAAGCAAGAATACTTTTTCCAATATAAAGGGTAATCAAATTAAACTTGAACCACATAAAATTATGCAATAACAACATTACATTTCTAAGTATTATAAAATATTCATAAAAGGCTACTACCACCAACATATATCAAAATAGAGTATTTTCGGTGGTGCACAAAAAAGATAGCTCTATGTCTCTATCTATCAAAATACACAAAAAAGATAGCTCTGTCTCTATCTATCAAAATAGACCTATTATGTTTCTACATCAAAGTTAGCTCTATGCATCTATGCCTCTTTTCCTTCTCACCTTCAAATTAACAAATAAAAAAACAATCAGTTGGATATTGTTTGCAATTTGAAGATTCACCTCTAAGAATAATAAAATGCTAATATAAAGATAATAGTGAAATAAAACGAAATTGAAATATAATTTACTGGTAATTTATCAATTTTTGTTGTTGGAGCTTGTGCTTGTTGTGTCGGTTGAGTTTGTACTTGTACAGTGGGATCGGTGACACCATTTGTCCTTGGACCATGTTTTCTTTTGTTGTGACTTGCTTGGTGACAAACTGAGCATACAATTGTTCCTCCTTTCTTGGAAATTTTATTTCCACCATTGTTCTCTAACTCTTCGTTATTCTTTTTTCGAACCTTCTTAGGTCTGCCAGGCTTAGGAGGATTAATCTGTGGAGGTATCACTTCTAAAAAACAACATTTTTCCCATAACTCTTGTCCAGGTATAGGAGTAATTACATGATTATAGATTCTAAAAAATGTTTCCACTTTGTAGAAATCATGTATATAGTTCTCTGGCACCAAACCATTAACTCTCATGCTTGCACAAGCATGTTGGCATGGAATACCTAAAATAATTAACATCTGATAAGCAAACACAAATAAAAGTAAATTGTTTCTAAAATAGTTCAACATTTCAAATATTCTAACCTGTTAGGTCCCATTTGCGGCATGAACAAGAAGCAGCAGCTATGTTAACAACAAACTGCCCACCGGGACCCGTCACTTGATAATGAGTACCACCATTCCATATGGCAGTGTACTTGACAGATTCATCCCTCCATTTGTTAAGCTTTATTTGGATTTTAGGACATATAGGACCCTTGTATTTCTTCATCTCATCTCTCTTCACCTGAAGTCTTCGCATTAGTTTGGTTCTTATCATTTCTAGCATGGTTAAAATGGGCTTGTCTCTCGCATCAAGAATATATTTATTGAAACATTCAGACAAGTTGTTTAGCAACATATCAGATTTGGACCTTGTTGAAAACTGTGATTTAGACCATTCATTGGCTGGCTTATTCGCTAACCATGTATATGCAGATTGTGAAAGCTCTTTAAGTTCTGACATCCTCTTCTCGTGATCAGCCTCATGTGTAGCCATTGCAGCCATCCAGAGATGTCTCTTGAGAGTTTTTCCTTTATGTCCAGCATTAAAATAGTTCTGGTACATATGACGTACACAAAATCTATGCTCAGCCCCCGGAAAAAGTGTATTCAGAACTGGTACCAGACCCTAAATCAAAATCAAAGCATAATAAGTTACTGTTTAACACAAAAAAATCAAGAATAATAAAGTATAGAGAAAGAAAAATAAGTTACTGTATAATAAGATTCAATAGCTTAGAGAAAGCAAGAATAATAAAGTTTGTTTTCTGTCATAAAGAAAAAAAATGAATAACAAAGTTTGTACCTTTTGCCTATCTGACATAAATGTCCATGCATTACTATTCACAATTCCAATGTCAGTTGCAAGGTTGTGCATAAACCAGCGCCAACTCTCTGAATTTTCACCCTCTACAATAGCATATGCAATAGGAAATATGCAATCGTTAGCATCAATTGCCACTGCAGCTAGAAGCCAACCGCCATATCTACCCTTCAACCAACAACCATCCAAGTTGATTATTGGTCTACACCCTGCTAGAAATCCATCTTGACATGCCGCAAGACAAACATATGCTCTCTTAAAAACCTGTAACCTAAGATCATATATTACAGTACTCCCAGAATTGGTCTTTTTTAGCTCATGAGCATAGTTTGGTAATTTGGCATATTGCTCTTCTTCATTGCCAACTAAGATCTTGAGGGCACTTGACTTAACCTTCCAAGGCTTTTGTCTTGTAATTTCCAAGTACAGGTCATTATGAACTCGATCGATAATCCCTGCTAAGGACCATGTCGGATCAGCTCTAAACGTTTGAAGGTACTTCTTAACAAGCCAATTAACTGTCAGAAATTTTATATTATGCTCGTTCACACACGTGTGAGAACAATTGAAGGTTTTGACATGTACATTTTCAGTCACGTCTCTTAATCGTGAAACCCATATCATCCATGGACAACCCTTCTTGCACACTGCTTTAACTCTTTTAGTATCATTTTTCTCAAAACGAATGTTCCTTCTTTCCTTAATTGCATACTCTATCACTACTTTCTTAAACTCATTGAAAGAACCAAATATCATACCAACTTGAAAATATGGATTAGCCATGTCGATTGTCGAATTGAACTCGGGATACCTCCTTTTACTTCCCATCTCATTATCTGATTCACCCTCACTTATTAGCTTGTCAGAAGGAGCACAGTCAGAATCTTCTAGTTCAACAGGTTCTGTTTCAATGTGTTGTGGTACCACCAAATCACTCTCTATACCAGATGTCACATTCAACTCAAAGTGAATATCATCATCATGAGCCGCAAAATCATTATCGGGATCATAAAAATCACTATCTTCTTCGCTACCATAACTATAAACTTGACTACTGTTAATAAGATAATCAACTTCGTCTTCTGCGACCACTACATTTCTACCATGTAAAATCTCATCCTGAATTGCACTAAGCCCGTTATTTTCATTGTGGTCTAACATACACTCTAGCACCCTCTTCTTCTTTTTCATTTGATTAACCATTGTCATTAATTCTTGATCAGACTCTAATAACTTTGGGTTAATATTCTTCTCACCCCGTGCTCTACACCAAATAGGAGTCTCCTTAGAATATCCTAATTTTTCTACCATTGTAGCTAATTCAATTAGAGATATTTCATCAGGGTCTAAGTAGTCGAAGTAAGCCTTATTACCTCCAGTGTATCTAATTCTTCTATGATCTGTATAAATGGTTCCTCCATGATACACTTCACATGTAAATAAATTCTGCTCACCTGGACCTACAAAAGACGTATGCAAAATTCAGTAGAGCATAAGTAGAAATTTTACCATAGCTTGGTGTTACAAATAGTTCCAAGAAAATCAATCTCGTGATAATAGTGAAAATACAAAATAATCAAATGTGCTTAAAACAAATTAATGATGGGTTTGGTTCAATTTTTGACTAAGTATATATGTCAAAACAGAGTTTTGTGCACCTTCATTTGCGTTCACCAAATTAAAAAAAAAAAGACAGAAGTGGTTCAACTGGTCATTAGAAGAAAAAAAAAAGAATATAACAAATTAGTCTCCGTACCATAAATAGGCCACACATGGGAGTACTTTCGATGCTTCATTGTTGAATTTTTCTGTTGAGGATGAAATTAGGGTTTAAGAGAAAATAATTTTCGAATCATAATAAGGAAGAACATAGAACAAGAGGTAGGAAAGAAGAGTACGGAGGAAATAAGGTAAGAAAGGAAAGTAAAATAAGGCAATATCGCTGGATCAGGTGACAGAGAAGGGAAGAAAGAAAGTACGAAGGAGAAATTGAAAATGAAGAGTCTGGGGAAGAAGAGGGAAAGAAAAAGAAAGAGGGAAAATATGGTAATAGAATGGTATCTCCAAATTGTACTCAAATAAGTCAAAATGATTTAATAATTTTCGAAAATGGTGAGTTGGACGTCCACGTCAGATCTGTTAACTTTTTGGATGGAAAAAGTGACGGAATGACTTAATTGGAACAAATACGAAATTCAGTGGCTTCCAGGGGACAAATCAAATTTGAGGGACCAATTCACGACAAAGAGCAAAGTTGAGTGACCTCGGAGAAATTTACCCTTTTTGTTGCTAGCGGTTCGGATCGACTGAAATCGTAAAAAATGACTCGTTATAACTTAGAATGAAATTATAACAATATGACAGTAGCCGAACTCATAATACGATAGTGTGTGAAAATTCCTCCAGATATATAATATAATCATATAATATTTTGTAGGCTGAATCAAATTGTTTGAGAATGGGATTTATTTCGGTCAATTAATAAAATACATTTTTTTTCGTGACGACCGATCAAATTAATTAGTGATGTTGGACATTCATTGTTCATCTTTTTTGATCAAATATTAATTAATTAATTGTTATTATTATAATGAAGTCGTCGAAGTAAAGGACCTATATTATTGACAAAATAGGTAATTTATTCAAAGTATGTTTCCTAAAAAAATATACTATATCATTTTGTATATATATTACAATATTAATTCTTAACACATTAAATCATGTTTATAGAAAATTTATGTTTGTACGGGCATCTTATTATTTAAAAAGATGGTCAAGTTAATTAGGGATTAAAAAAATTTAAGTTAATATTGTTTGCTACCAAGAGTTGGTATTCAGTTAGATGATCGATGTACATGGTCGATTAGATAGTGTGGAAAATATATTGAAAAATTGTATTGAAACAAATTCAAGATCATTGTAGAAACAGATCGAAGTATATATGCATTCTTGTAACATTCACCGAAAACAAAATTTACGGATTTATGAAAAAAAAAAAACTCAATCCTAGAAGAGAAAATGCAAATGATGGATCCTCTCTCCACTCTGAAATTTTCCCGATTTTCTATGATTTTTTTTTTCTTCAATTTTTCCTTTCGAATCTTTTTGTGATATGGACTTTATTACCAAACATGCAGCAGGTAGATAACAATAAGTACTTGCCTCTAAAAGGATTTATAAGAGATCTGCAAAGGTAGATAACATGAAATCCGAAGCATTCCGTAAAGTAACTCAAATTTTGAGTTTGAATCCGGAGCACCCGATTTGCTCTGGAACGAATATTAAAATCCCCGTATAGACAGTCCGGATCTAAACTCAAAATTTGAGTTACTTTAGGTGATCTGGACTCCTTTTCACATGAGCGTGGTAGGCGCTGCATGACACAATCGGACGAGTTCGGAGCCTCAAAATTTACTGACTAATAGAAAAAATATAATCGATAATATAAATTAAAGAAATTATATCAATTTTTTGAATGAAGATTGGGAACGAGTGAAATTAAATATAATTAAGACAATTCAATATACTCTAATTAAATTAAATCGGGTGGAAGAGAATTAGGTGGGAGTTGAGATGGATGTGCCATAAATTATAATTAATGGACAAAAGCGAAAGCTTAATTATGGAAATCCACATATACTTTTCATTTACGTGTCATTCGGGGAGGAAAATATGGTATATATTTTGCCAACAACCGCTGTTTGATTAGAGTTAATTAGTCCTTTTATTGTTCAACTCCCTCGTCAACTGTGATATATATAGGTCTGGTCAATTACCCAATTGCACAACTGTGATATTGAATTTGATGATGACGGAAATGGCGACACGGCCACTACTGAAGATTTAACCATTGGATGGTCAAGAGTACCACTTATCAAGTCCGAAGAGGATAGAGACACGAAGAATTGGTGGTATGACGGTGGCACCGTGAGCTCCTCCTCCACTACTAGAATTTTGGTTTCTTACATGGGCAAAATTTCGGTTGTTGCATGAGCTTACTCATGCAACAAGTCTGAAAAAGACTTGTTACATGGGTTACCCATGTAACAACTATCCATGGTACATGCCTCGATGCAAATACTCAATTTCAAACTTGTTACATGGGCTACGCATACAATAACTTTTTCCAATCTTGTTACATGAGCTTTCTCATGTAACAAGTACGCATGCAATAACTTTTTTTAGTATATAGCTCTAACAAGTATAATTAATAACAGAAATTAACTAAATTTTTTTGAATGAAGATTGGGAGCGAGTGAATAATATAATTAAAACAATTAAATACACTCTAATTAAATTAAATCGGGTGGAATAGAAGGTGTGGGATGCCCGCACGTGCACGACTTGTGAAACGGAGTTGGGATGGATGTGCCATAAATTATAATTAATGGACAAAACCGAAAGCTTTATTATGGAAATAATTCTCATACTTTTCATTTACGTGGTGCACTCGAGTCATCCTTTCAACGGAGGAAAATATTTATGATCTGCACTAATTTAGGGCTTATTCGGATAAATGTCTCCATTTCCATGAGAATCAATGAGTGAAATTTGAGGCTAACAGATATAAATAAATACATAAGCTGAAAAAAATTATTATGCATATCTGAATTTTTATTATTTCAAAAAACATACGTATGAAATTACAAACTATTAAGTAGCTAGATAATTTTTAGGTCTTTCATGAAATTATTATCCAGGAAGGGATATAATATTATCGAGGGATACATTCTTTTATGATGCTCCTGCGATTCATTATGATGTCACTTGGAAGACCTTTCAACTCCCTCGTCAACTGTGATAGGTCTGGTCAATTACCCATTAATCTATTTCTAACAATTATTTAAGATTATCATCATCCTCCTATATATAAATGAGACCACATGCATACTCTATTGAAGCCATCAATATTCACACAACAGAGAAAGCAATGAAGTTATTATTGGCAGTAGCGCTTCTGGTTCTGGTTCTGGTTTTGGTTCCATTACAGTGGGAGAATGCATGTGTGAGCGGGTCAGACTCAGACTCAGAGTCAGTAGTACAGTGCAGGGAAGAGGAGAGATCGGCTCTTCTACACATCAAAGCTTCAATGACCATTTCTATTCACTCTTTAGATGGCAAGTGGGAAGGCAAGGAGTGCTGCAGATGGGAAAGAGTCACCTGCCATCCAATCACCCGCCACGTCACTCAACTTGACCTCGGTGTTTACAATGATGACTGGTTCTATTATGATGACTGGTTAGATCATCATGATGACTGGTTCGATTATGAGCATGGGGGTATTTCACTAAATGCGAGTATGTTCTTGCCTCTCCGTGAACTAAGATCTCTGTCATTATCGGCACATGGCATATACAATTGTACTGGTATGTATCTTCACGTTTCTTTATTGTTTAAGAATTAATTATGAATAATACGTACCCGGCCCGACTGTATATATGGCTGGTGCTAGCTGATTAACAATGATATTACAAGTACTATATAACGTATAGTTCTCAATTTCTCATTTTGCATTAGATTTGTGTTGGTTAATTACGGGTACTTTACATATATATATATCTGCTTAATTTATGAAGACTATAAAACTACTCAACTGTGTAACTGCTCCAATATTAGGACAACTTACTTATTGATGAATGAATTTTTAGTAAATTAAGGAACCAAGCCTTTACTATAAATTACTTTCACTTCCCAATTGTATTTTCAGATTCGAATTTTCAAGTACAACGAGTGCAATATTTACAAAAAAAACTAAAAGTCTTAAACAACCTCAAAAATATATATATTCACCTTAGTTAATTATAATAACTGGTTAATTTGTGGTTTATTGGTGTTAAGAAGAGAAGAAAGAAATGAGCAAATTCTAATGCAATAAATCTTTCCTCATTCCTTTTCAGGACTTGAAACATGGTCCAATTTGACCAAGTTGGAGATTTTAGACCTTTCTAGCAACTCCCTGGACGGAAGCATCATACATGATTTAGCAAGTGTTCCATCACTTCGTAAACTCGACCTCAGTATTAATGTATAATTTGGTCTCCAAGTAGAAATTTAATGCTGTCGAAATTTACTGTAGAAATTGTTACATGATTTACTGTAGAAATTTACTGTAGAAATTTAATGTATAATTCGTAAACTCGACCTCAGTATTAATGTATAATTTGGTCTCCAAGTAGCAAGTGTTACATGATTTAACCGCTGTTTTTAATGCTGTAGAAATTTACTGAAAACAGCGGTTTTCAAAACCAGCTTAATAAATAGTAAAAAAATTCAAAAAAATGTATAATTTGGTCTCCAAGTAGATTTTAATATAGATTGAACATCTAACGGTTTGGATTTGTTGTTTGAACATCACATAATCAAATATAGCCCCAGCAGCACTTGGCTGAAATGCTGCCAGCAGCAATTTAACCACACTCTATATATATATATATATATATATATAGAGGAGGGTTCCAATGAACCCAAATTAACTTTCTCCCATTTACTCCCAATCCTGAACCGTATATCTCTTGAATGATTGACGGTCCAGATTACCTCCGTCTCCATCTTTTCCTGGCGTGCTCCATTCGGTTCCTCTCCTCTCCAGTGAAAACAACGGTCGCGACCCCCTTTCGGTCTCTCCCCACCCCCTCGGATTCCCACTTGTGAGCAAAGTCGCCATGTCCTCTCTCTCTCTCTCTCTCTCTCTCTCTCTCTTTCTCTCTCTCTCTCGCGTCGCCCCTCTTGCTCTCGAGAACTGTCGAGCCTCACAACCATCTTTTAGCTTCTCTCACGCTTGTCTGAGAAGAACCTCTCTCGGTGGTCTTTGGCTAGGTCACCGGCCAACTTGGAACGCTCACTCATACCCGATTCTGTCATGAGAATCCATTTTGTTCAGGGTTGGATATTTTTCTATTTTGATTTTTTTTTTAAGTAAAAACAGGTGATATTTTCTCTTTTGATTTATTCTGGTATATGCTTACAGAGTATTTATTGAGAAAGGAATGAAATAATAGACTTGAAATGTACAGCATTATACCCCCATTTCTTCAATTATTTTTTGAGGAAGGTTAAACTAATTAATTCTAGTGCTTTCATAATGTCCATGACAGAATTTGGGAACTTGTGGGAAAATAACAAGGAATGTATCTTTGTTTTCTGGCATTTGAGTCAGAGTTAAGCCCTTGCAAGTATTATAGCTCTAAAGATATCTCAATTTGCTCTAATGAGCCTAAAGTAGAACTGTTTTTCTAATTTGATTCTTAATCCAACCTAATTCAATCTCAACTTATGCAAGTTGCAAAAGTTGTATATGAGGTTAGCTCTAAAGTTGTATGTGCAAGTTGCAAAAGTTGTATATGCAAGTTGCAAAATTTAGCTTGATCAAATGATCAGAGAAATCAATTTTAAGCCAGATTTACAGTTCGAGTCAATTACATAGACAATCAAGCTTGTTTTGGTACATGTTAGACATATCACAAATTGGAGTAAAACTGCACCTTACTCTTACTGGTACGATTTTGATCCTGACCGGTGCAGAAAAAAGGTTAAACTAAAACACATCAAAAGGAAATTAATGTCTGAACTGTACCTGTACAACAAAGAGCTATCCACGGCCGACATGGACGATTCTACCAAGCCCTTTATCTTCGGCGTGGGATTGTTGAAGTCGCGAGAGGCACAGATCATTTGGGTCAGGGGTCAGGAGGGGAAGGCGGGGAGGGGTGGTGGAGGAGCGAAAGAGAGAGAGAAGGTAAGGAGGCGGAGGAGGACGAGATGTAGTGGGCGGCAAGGAGTCGGGAGGATGGTTGGGAGAAAGATACAAACGGAGAGAGAAAAAGAGAGAGAGGAGGTCAGGAGCAAATGGAGGCGATGGAACATGCTACAAAAAATTAGAGGCGGAGGTAATCTGAACCGTCAATCATTCGAGAAATATACGGTTCTTTGGGAGTAAATGGGAGCAATTAATTTGGGTGTATTGGAACCCTCTTCATATATGTATGTGTGTGTATATATTTCATATAAATAATTTAAACTATATAACGTTATTTTTTAACAATTGGTTGTAATTATGTTTTACCAACTTTAATTGTAATTGCCATTTTGTTAAAGAGAATTTTGTGATTTAAGTCACAATTACGTTTTTACATTTAATAAATTATGAAGGTTAATTTTACCAACTTTAATTGTCACTATAATTTATTAAGTGAATTTATTTTATAATTCAATTTGTTTCTGCCCAACGGTGATATAAATTGGTTTTTATGCAACAACTGTTCTGTTAGAACTGAAATATTATTTGGCTTTTTATTATTTATTTCAGTTTAATTATTATTAGTCCCTCTATATACATTGATTTAATGTTATTATATTATTTGTGGATTTATAGTTGTTAATAGTAAGTATTTAAGTATTTCTGAATCTAATGCAGCATTGAATAATGTTCATACTCAAGTCCCTGGAATAGTACCATTGAACGGAACTAATTTTTCCACTTGGAAAGAGCATATTGAGATTTTTCTTGGTTTCTGGAAATCGATCAGGCATTACAAATTGACAAACCTACTATTATAGCTACTAGTACTAATGATGACAAAATTAATCTTGAAGAATGGGAATGCTCAAACCGCATGTCTCTCATGATTATGAAAAGTACTATTACATTTGCTATAAGAGGAGGCATTCCTGAGAAGGATGATGCAAATAATACTTTCACTGCTAAACAGTATTTGGCATCTGTTGAAGAGCAGTTTAAAAGTACTTCTAAGGCTAATGCAAATGCTCTCATAATGAAAATGCTCACTACCAAGTATAACGGGACAAGAGGTATACGTCAACATATCATGATGATGAATGATATAACCGCAAAGTTAAATGGTATGGATATGACCATTTCTGAAGGATTTTTAGTTCATTTCATTATGACTTCTCTTTCTGCACAATTTGGTCCTTTTAAGATCAATTACAATACGCAGAAAGAAAAGTGGAAAATGAGCGAACTAATTGCCATGTGTATTGAAGAAGAAGAAAAAATTAAGGCTGAGAAACCTGATTATGCACATATTGCCATTCAAAGTCCAAAACCACATCGCCCGCTCCTACAGACAACTCCCCGGCAACCGCTCCTCCCCATACAACTGCTCGTACGGTGTCCACTGAACAAGCTCCATGGCCAAATTTTGCAGCTATGAACGGACTGGCCTGATCCTAATGGTACTAAAGTGGGTCTAATTCTGGTAGTGGTGAGTACCGTGCCACTTCTTGGAGTATGCCGGGCATCTCCAAGTATCGAACATTGCCCATGCCGAGGGCTCGTTTGGGATCGGCCGGCCGGTAGCCGTGACCACGACCAGTGCTAAAGCAAAAGTACCGGTCCATACATCTGCTTCGCCTTCATCTACATTTCAGGATTTTATCTGTCAGGGTTTTTAGATTGATTACTTAAATAATTAAGTAAGGAAAGAGTCAGGGACTTACCTCACAACCACGGCACAGATGGGTGTACAGATGGGCTAGGACAACCCCACCATAGTTGTACGGCGATGACTGCTCAAGATCTTCTAGCAGCGAGAGATACATTGGCATACAATCACAGCTGGAATCAGATAACATGACAGAACAAAAAAGGTCCATCATGTAGCCACGTGTGTATCTGCAATACATAACAGATAAAAAGACATAGTTCGGAATAACATAAAGAAGATTGCAAATGTAATAGGAACAATTTATAGCTTTTACCTCTGAATCTGGTCATCGGTGGAATCTGCCGTCAAACCCTGGC
Source organism: Carex parvula (assembly GCA_025461045.1). Classification (NCBI taxonomy): domain Eukaryota; kingdom Viridiplantae; phylum Streptophyta; class Magnoliopsida; order Poales; family Cyperaceae; genus Carex; species Carex parvula. The sequence goes on along the minus strand of JAJGRW010003097.1, from coordinate 59,058 downwards.
TGAAGTGCTATCGCAACTTAGTCATCCTCATATGGAATTTGGACTTTCCACGATCTCCAATGAGCGAGAGAGGATCAGCTCCCAACAACAGGTCGATATCAGCAACAAATCTCCCGCTGTCAGATACGCTGCCAACGGGCACTGCTAGGCAAACCCCAAAGGGCACTCACATCCTGGAGTGTATTGTCATCTCTCTGAATGGCATGTGGAACGTGTGCGTCTCGGGACATCATCTCTCCACCAGTCCTGCGATGAGAGATGCATTGATGATGTCATTCTCAGTCCGCAAGATGTCCGCAACCTGGTAAGGCCCAGATTGATGAGGTATTGATCCATCACCTCATAGTACTGCATATGAACACATCGCAACTTCACATCTAAAAGAAACATGTCCAGAGTTGAAAAAAGTAATCCACATGGTGTTAACACAACAAAATTTAAACTCAACAAAATTTAAAATAACCTCACGAGAAGCCAGTGAGATTCGGTGCTCGTCATGGGGCATCCACAGGAGAGGACTGAAATGTTCGGTGCTACTAGTATTGATCGGCTCGTCAACTACTGGACGAGCCATAGATCGTTCTCTAGGCATCATGATGTCAAAAATACAATTTTGTTAACCATCTCTAAGTAAACCCTAAACCCTAATTTCGGTTAAAATAGCCTAAAATATGCTTAATTATGCTCAAACATGCTAAAATAGGACAATTGCGGTTAGAATAACCTAAAATATGCTATAATAGGCTAAAACCTCATGATTTTAGTAAAATATGCTAAAAAGGGCCAAAATAGGCTTAATTATGCCTAAACTTGCTAAAATGGACCAATTGCGATTAAAATAACCTAAAATATGCTATAATAGGCTAAACTAAACTAATTTTGGTAAAATACGCTAAAAAGGGCCAAAATAGGCTTAACTAAGCCTAAACTTGCCAAAATGGGCCAATTGCGGTTAAAATAACCTAAAATATGCTATAATAGGCTAAACTACACTAATTACAGCACAATAGGCCAAAAAGGGCCAAAATAGGCTTAATTATGCCTAAGCGTGCTAATGGGCCAATTACTGTTAAAATAACCTAAAATATTCTATAATAGGCTAAACTAAACTAATTTCAGTACAATAGGCTAAAAAGAGCCAAAATAGGCTTAATTATGTCTAAACTTGCTAAAATAGGCCACAATAGCCTAACTTCGGTAAAATGTGCTCAAATGGTCTAATTATCATAATTATGCTAAATTCGGCTAAATTACGCTTAATTATCCAAATTATGGTAAAAAAAATGGCCTAATTACGCTAAAATGTGGTTAACTAGACTAATTAAACTAAATTACAACAAATTATCCTAAACCCTAAACCCTAAATCCTAAGTTAAATAAAACAATTTAAATTAAGTAAAATATTACCTTAAAAAACAGAGAAAATGGTTTTGAGTTGAGAGAATGAAATTGTGAGAAAGAGAGAGAAAAAAAGAATATTTATAGGATTGCAAACGGATAAAAAAAAAATGGAAAATCGATCATTTGGTAGCCGGCTTCTGGGTGGAGAAACCGGCCACCAAATGTTAGCATAATCCTCGGTTGAACAATTAATAAAACAATACTAAGACCAAAACTTGAAAATCAGATGACAAGCCTGATTATGTTTGGAGTTTAATTCCAATGGACAATCCATATAAGACCCAAAATTGTAATGAAGGAAAACAAAATGAGAAGCTAGTTTGGAAATGAAACATGCTGCGATACTTTAAACACTTGTTGGAAGTTTTTGCTTATATGCCCAAGAAAACTTTCATTTTGTTCCTAATGTGTAATCACTATCATACCAACTAGTAATTATTCAAGGCAGTTTTGAGAAATGAACCCTCGTAAGTAATCATAATGCATAAAACAGTATTAGCACAAATAATTTCTCGTTTTGCAAAGAAACTGTCATTAATTTAGAATTTTATCTTAGTTTCTCAATCTCAGCAAATGCTTTAGCACTAGTCATTAAGAAAAATGAGAAGTTATATCAGAGTGGAACTGAAAACATAATTAAATAGGCCAACCCAGTTGTCTTCCAGTTCAGTCCGGATTTGAAACAACAATTAGATGCGATTTATTTAGATGAAGAACTTTACTGGCAACTAAGATCTCGACAAATGTGGTTGAAAGAAGGGGACTCTAACACTAAGTACTTTCATAGAATAGCTAGTACCAAACATAGGAAGAATAAGATCCAGGCTTTAGAAATTAATCAGATATTGACTACTAATAAATCTGCTATTCACCAACATATATTGTCATATTATAAAGAGTTGCTAGGTTCCCCTGGAATCACTTTTGCTCAATTGGGCCCTCATTTCTGGGCTGATGAGGAGAAAATCTCAGATTCTGAAAATTCTTCCCTTGTTGCTCCCTTTACTGAGACAGAAATCTACCAAGCAGTTTTCAACTCTGAACCTCAGGGAGCTCCTAGCCCTGATGGTTTTACCTTTGCTTTTTATCAAAAATTCTGGGACTTAGTAAAATCTGATCTTATATTTCTTTGCCATCAATTTTGGCATGAACAATTGCAGCTTTCTAAAATCAACAAATCTGTTATCTGTCTGATTCCTAAAGAACCTGATGCTCAACAGATCAAAAAATTCAGACCTATTAGTCTTGTCAACTGTAGTTTTAAACTCATCTCTAAAATCCTGACTTATAGACTTGAGCCTATTCTACAACGTTTAATTGATGATACCCAATCTGCTTTCTTAAAAAATAGGTTCATTTTAGACAATGTGATACTCAGTCATGAAATAATTCATCATTGTCAAGTTACCAAACAACAGGGGGTTGTAGTTAAGATCGATTTTGAGAAAGCATACGACAAGATCAATTGGGATTATTTACTTTCGCTTATGCATAGTAGAGGGTTTCATGCAAAATGGATTGCTTGGATGAAACTATGGTTATTTAGCTCCCAATCCTGTCTTACTATTAATGGCCACCTCACTCCCTATTTCTTTTGCAAACGAGGGGTGAGGCAAGGCGATCCCTTATCTCCATACTTGTTTAATCTTGCTGCCGATACCCTCAGTAAACTGTTCAAATCTGGTCGCACTAATAATGTGATTTCTGGACTAGGCCCTCCTTGTTTTCACAATAAACCCATCACCAATTGCCATTATGCTGATGACACCATTCTTTTCCTTCAAGCCAATTCTCATTGTGTGTCAGCAGCTTGGTGGGCAATGATTATGTTTGAGGGTGTTTCTGGTATTAGAATGAACCTAGATAAAACTGAGATGTTTCCTATTAACATTTCTCCTCCCTTTGCCACAGCACTGGCTCAGACATTTAGATGTCAATTATCCCAATTTCCTTTTAAATATCTAGGAGTGCCATTACATAATAGGAAACTCAGTGTTCAAGATTGGGGGTTTCTCATTGATAAAATTAGCAAAAAATTACAAAATTGGAAGGGGCAAATTCTCTCAATTGGAGGTAGACTTACCTTGGTGAATGCTGTATTATCTGCTGTCCCTATGTATGCTATGTCCTTGTACCGTATACCTAAAACAGTCATTACTCAAATAGATAAAATTAGAAGAATCTTTGTGTGGCAAGGAACTAGCATTAAGAGAAAATATGCTCTCTGTAATTGGCAGACATTGTGTATGAGACAGAAATTTGGTGGTATGGGCATCCTTGATATCCATCAAATGAATATTTCCTTGTTAACTAAATGGCTTTGGAGATTCAAGGACCCCACTTATCATAGTTTATGGAAGGAGGTTGTCCAATACAAATACTTTGAGTATCCTACTCCATTGCCATTTTCCCCTATATGGAAGGAGATTTTAACAACAGAACAGTTCTGCTCCTTAGGTTCCAATGTGATACCTGGCAGCCATGGTCATGTCTTGCTTTGGCATGATCAATGGCATGGCTCGTATGCTTTTAAAACCCTGTTTCCCAACTTATTCCTTATTTGCCGTACTCCTATGATTATTGTACAAGAGGCTGTTATCTCTCAAGGTACCCTTATTACATTTAGACGAACGCTAGGAGGTGTGCTGTTACAGGAATGGCTTCAAATTCTGCACATTCTTAGTACTATATCCTTTACTCATGAACAAGATAACATCTCATGGTGCTGGGATGTTAATGGTATTTTTACAGTTCGGTCCTTGTACTCTTTTCTCAACTTTAGAGGTATTCAGCCTCAGTACTCAATGATTTGGTGGAAGTTGCCCATTCCCCCAAAGATTAAGGCTTTTATGTGGTTAGTTACTAAGCACAGAATTCTGACCAAGAAAAACCTCCAAAAACGAGGCTGGAATGGTGATCTTACCTGCCAGTTTTGTACTTGTGTTGAAAGTTCTAACCATATATTCTTTAAGTGTTTTTATGCCCAACAGGTCTGGAGATGGATGGGAGCATGCACTAATCATTCTTCCAATTGGTTTTCTATTACAGATGTTATCAATTTTTCTTTTACGTTGACTCCTAACCAAAAACTTGCCTTTTTGATTGTCGTTTGTGCAGTTATTTGGAGCATTTGGAAACATCGCAACGACTTGTGTTTTAATAATATTCGAATATATACTGTTAGAAACATTATCTTACAAATTTTGTCTCTTATTTCTTACTGGTCAGGTACTGTCAAACATGACATCCAGGATGCAGTCAAAGAGTGGCTGCCTGCAGAGCTTGATGCGATTCCTCTTCAAGTAGTGGAACCAGCTGATGCTTTGCTGTTGGATTGGGTCACTGGAGAAGATGCTGAATAGTGCTCGTGTGCTCTACGTATATCACACTCATTTTGGTCTTAGTCTTCTGACTGATTCAGTTGGCTTTGTTCGAGTGTGTTTTATCCATGCTTTTTCTGTGCCTTTGTGCACCTTTATGTGGTTGCACTTTTATACGGCTGCATTGAATTATTTCGGTGCTTTTCAATATGTGTTAGGGGTATTATCTGATACTATGGATTGATATGTCTAGCTACTCTTTAGGAAGATCTTGTAAGTTACCGGTTTCAAATATATGAAACGGGCGCAAGCCTTTTTTACAAAATTTTTTTTTAGTTTCGCTTCGTTATGCTTCCTGTCAAGGTAATTGAGGAGAGCGGATGAGAAGATGAATGATATCATGACATTTGCTAATTAAAAGATTAGATTTCATTTATTTTTGCCAAGTTATTCAATAATTAAAACGGACTAGCTTTTAGTATAGCTCTACTAATAATTTATTTTTGCTAAGTAATTTCGTTTATTCAATAATTCAATAATTTAGGTATCTAACTTAGATACCTAACTTACATAGCATAAATTAATTAAATAATCTAAAAAAAGTACAGTTTAAACTTTAAAGACATAAAATTTACTTTTAGTAAAAGTAACTAACTGTTCCAGCACTCACTTTTAGTATATATATATATAGCTCTCCCAATAGTATAATTAATAATAGAAATTAAATAAATTTTTTTGAATGAAAATTGGGAACGAGTGAATGATATAATTAAAACAATTAAATACACTCTAATTAAATTAAATCGGGTGGAACAGAAGGTGTGGGATGCCCGCACGTGCACGACATGTGAATTGGACTTGAGATGGATGTGCCATAAATTATAATTAATGGACAAAAGCGAAAGCTTAATTATGGAAATTCTCATACTTTTCATTTGCGTGCCATTCGGGGAGGAAAATATGGTATATATTTTGCCAACAACCCCTGTTTAATTAGAGTTAATTAGTCCTTTTATTGTTCAACTCCCTCGTCAACTGTGATATATAGGTCTGGTCAATTACCCAATTGCACAACTGTGATATTGAATTTGATGATGACGGGAATGGCGACACGGCCACTACTGAAGATTTAACCACTGGATGGTCAAGAGTACTACTTATCAAGCCCGAAGAGGACGGAGACACGAAGAATCGGTGGTATGACGGTGGCACCGTGAGCTCCTCCTCCTCATCCTCCTCCTCGTCCTCCTGCAGAAAAGTTATATTTGTTTATCAATTAATAATGAAATCAGAAAAACGGCCATAGTATTCGTATGACCCGACTCTTTCCACATGGCATCAGATGATTTGCTGCAATGCTAATTTCTTATCTTGACCAATTCTGGGTTCAATAAATAAGATTTTTTTTTGTGTGGTTCAATAAATAAGACAGCGAAGGTCATTGCTAAGAGCCAACTCTTGCGACGTGGCATCAGATGATTTGCTGCAATGCTAGATTCTTATCTTGACCATATCTATATATGTGCTAGAATGGTAATAGGAAGAAATTCTACACCCAACCTGACCAGGGTGGTGCCGCCTATTGCATGAACTCCGGAACCCGGCTTATTCAATATGGCCTCACGTATCACTCCTCTGCTCACTCACCGTTTCACATGGAAACCGTTGCCCTGCTACATGCAGTACAAGCGGCACAGGCCCGTTTACTCCCCGAGTGCACTTTCTATGTGGACTCTGAGTTGCTGGTTAAAACACTAAATGCCCCAGATGCCCTCCAATACGCGGACTGGCAATCCTACTCGGAACTCATGCAACTTGTAAACCTACTAATCACATATCCAACCTACAAATGTGCTTATATACCACGGGAAGAAATTAATCTGGCCCACGAACTTGCTAATTTGGCGCGACTTAATCGCTTTGATTACATCGGATACACCTATCCGCTCTTCCCGACATAGCGGTCTTCAGCTACTGCCTGCTTGCTTTCTAGTCCTTCAATAATTGTTGCTCCACACTGCAACTTTGAATTTCTGTACTCGTTTGTGTTTGTCTATGCTTGTTATGTTTTCCATGTTATTCTGTTTATATTGCATGTAGCTGAGACACAGAGACCAGGCTACTCTCTAGCCTAGATGTACCCTCATTTCAATGAATACAATGTGCCTACGGGCTTTGATCAAAAAAAAAAAAAAAAAAAAAAAAAAAAAAAAAAATAGGAAGAAATTCGGGGTGGCTCCAAAAAATTGACAGCAATGGTCATTGCTAAGAGTCAAACTTTTGCCACATGGCAAGTGATGATTTGTTATAATACTAGTTCCTTATCTACACCTTATTTAGGGTGTTCATTGGTCCGATTTATTTTTTTTCAACTGAATCAAATTTTTTTTGAATTGACTGGTTTGATTTTTTAGTTGAAATAGATTGATTCGGTTGAATTTTTGAATTACTTCAGTTACTTATATTTAATTTTGTTTAGATTTTTCAAAATTGAAAAGACCAAGCTACCGAATTCTATGGTTCAAATTCTGCATTTGTAGATAAGATTTTGTTTTCAAAGATCCGGGAAGCTACCATGTGTTAGGCATGGTGTGTGCACCATTTTCTTAGACTCCCACTCCACTTCCCACATTTTATTACTGACAAGCTTGCATTGTAAGCTGGCACTTTTTTTATTTTTGTTTTGCATTTGAAATTTGATACTTAATGGAGTAAGTGTTGGATGTTAAATAATTTGTTCATTTTTTGTATTTAAAATGAAGAAAATTTTCGGTTTTTTTTAAATATTTTAAAACATATAGAACATTTGCATATTTTATATAAAATTGAACAAGTGTAATATCACAAACTTATATATACAATTCATATTTATTTCTATAAGTATTAAATATATGTGCATTGTATTGAGTTTGGCATTCAAATTTTAATCTCACTTATTTGTTCAACCAAACAAATTGAAATTTATTTTGGCTATTTGGTGTGGTTGTTATTCAGTTGATAAGTTTAATTCGGTTGGTTCATTATATATTAAAAACATAATAAAATTTTGATTTGACAATTTTAATTCAATTTTAACCGAACCGATCAGATGAAAACCCCTAACCAAGACGGAGCAGATTAGCAAAAAAAAAGTGCCCAACCGACCCGGCCGCCTCCCACCCCCTCTCCCCTCCTTTACCGCCCATTCCGTCCTTCCACTTCTTCTAGGACTCACTTTCGACACAACGATACCCTCCCCTCTCTATCATCTCTCCTTTCGTGAGCAGAGAGGAGAATGAGAGATAGAAGAGGGAGCCAAGAGCGCGGTATCGTCGAAGCATAGAGCATAGTGTATCTACCCCATCTTCATCGGAGAGCGGCGATGAGCAGAGCCAGTCGTCGGAGCGCGGCTGATCGGACAAAAGCAGATTCGGTCGTAGAGAGAAATGGGGAATGAGGTAATACGAGGATTACAAGTGTAAATAAGTATGATTAGATTATTAGAGTCATTTAAATTAATTTATGAGAATAAATGAGTTTTGATCTAAGAAGGAGAGTCATTTGACTCGTTGTAAATACGTTTTATATCAATGAAGTCGTTAGTAGGCATTTAAAACATTAGGATCATATCATTAATTTTTTTTTTTATTTTTTTTTGAGAAAACATCATTAATTTGTTTGCAAAATACATCAATGTCGTGCTGCTAGGATCACCCAATGTACAGAGCATCGACCCCACATCATTGCTTTGCTATAATACGACGCACTACTTCTGTAGGAGAAATTTTTTTATCCATAGAAATAAAATATAATAAAATATACATAAATAAAAAAGAGTGTTTAATTGATTTGTATCATTTTTTAAATGATCGGGATCAACAGTCTCGATAAAAAAAATTAATATATTTTTTCGATTAATGGTCTCCAATAAGTTTTGCCGAATGAATAAAAAAAATATATATATATATACTTTGTTTGGGAACCGATGAGTCTGATCCAAATTTTTGAATCAGAACCATTAATCCCGATCTTTCTAAAAATGTTTCAAACTAACCACTCTTTTTATTTTCATACCTCATATTTTATTAATTTGTATGGATAAAAAATTCTCACTTCTGAGAACATCATGCACCTGGTATAGAAAATATGGGCACCACATCATTTGTTAAACAATATATAGCAGGCAAATCCACTAAAGCATTTTTCTGGATGAGCATGGTAGAAACTGTGCTCTAGAATGCTTAAGGATTTGCATAACTCGATGAATTGGATTTATGGGAAGATGATCTCAAGCCAATCCATCGCTTGGCAGATCACCGAGTGAATTCTACGTGTTATCGAATAAGTGATATCTTACGTAAATTTTATATCATAATTGTCAATTGAAATATTACCTGGAACTCAAATAATATTCTTTGAAGGACTAGAAATTAAATTTAAAATAATTATTACATACTTTAAGTACGGATAAAGACATCATCCAGGAAGAGAGATATATGATCGAGGGATATGATACATATTTTTTTTTATGATGCTCCTGCGATTCATTATGATGTCACTTAGAAGACCATTCAACTCCCTCGTCAACTGTGATAGCTAGGTCTGGTCAATTACCCAATTGCACGACCATTCATTTATTTCTAACAATTATTTAATTAAGATTATCATCATCCTCCTATATATAAATGAGGCCATGCACATACTCTATTGAAGCCATCAATATTCACACAACAGATAAAGCAATGAAGTTATTATTGGCAGTAGCGCTTCTGGTTCTGGTTTTGGTTCCATTACAGTGGGAGAATGCATGTGTGAGCGGGTCAGACTCAGAGTCAGTAGTACAGTGCAGGGAAGAGGAGAGATCGGCTCTTCTACACATCAAAGCTTCAATTCACTTTCCTATTCACTCTTTAGAAGGCAAGTGGGAAGGCAAGGAGTGCTGCAGATGGGAAAGAGTCACCTGCCATCCAATCACCCGCCACGTCACTCAACTTGACCTCGGTGTATCCTTTGATGATGATTTCTGGTTCGATTATGAGCATGGGGGTATTTTACTAAATGCGAGTATGTTCTTGCCTCTCCGTCAACTAAGATCTCTGTCATTATCTCTACATGGCATATACAATTGTACTGGTATGTATCTTCACGTTTCTTTCTTGTTTAAGAATTAATTATGTATAATACGTACCCGGCCCGACTGTATATATATATATATGGCTGGTGCTAGCTGATTAACAATGATATTACAAGTACTATATAACGTAGTTCCCATTTTGCATTAGATTTGTGTAATTTCTTTTTACGGGTACTTTACATAAATAGTAAAAAAATTCCAAAAAATGTAAAATTTAGTCTCCAAGCAGATTTTAATATGGATTGAATATCTAACGGTTCGGATCGACCGTTTGGACTTTGAAAATCCGAAAACAACTTGGTTACACGACAAGCTTGGTGCAAACGTTTTGATATTAGCCACTCTATATATATATATATATATATATATATATATATATAGGACAGTGCTACGGTGCTACGCGTAGCATAGAGCCCCTCCGTGCTACGGCTCACTTTTTGAGTTTTCAAAATCCTAACGATTGATCCGAACCGTTCAACATGATTTCCATATGAATATGTACTTGCAAACCAAATTTTACATTTTTTAGAATTTTTTTACTATTTATTAAGCCACTTTGAAAAAACACTAATTTGTACACAACAGTAAACTTTTCTGGACCATTGGATCAGCGATTTTCAAAGTGGCTTAATAAATAGTAAAAAAATTCTAAAAAATGTAAATTTGGTTTGCAAGTACATATTCATATGGAGATCATGTTGAACGGTTCGGATCGACCATTAGGATTTTGAAAACTCAAAAAGTGAGCCGTAGCACGGAGGGGCTCTATGCTACGCGTAGCATATTAGCACTGTCCTATATATATATATATATATTAATTAATTTGAACCCATGCCAAGCCTGTACTATAAATTACTTGCACTTTCCAATTGTATTTTCAGATTCGAATTTTCAAGTACAACGAGTGCAATATTTACAAAAAACTAAAAGTCTTAAACAACCTCAAAAATATAAATTCACCTTAGTTAATTATAATAACTGGTTAATTTGTGGTTTATTGGTGTTAAGAAGAGAAGAAGGAAATGAGCAAATTCTAATGCAATCTTTCCTCATTCTTTTTCAGGACTTGAAACATGGTCCAATTTGACCAAGTTGGAGATTTTAGACCTTTCTGACAACCGCCTGGACGGAAGCATCATACATGATTTAGCAAGTGTTCCATCACTTCGTAAACTCGACCTCAGTCATAATATTATGATCAACAACAGCAACGGTAACAAATTCAATTAATTAATGCTTTATTTAATTAATGTGCATGCTTCCTTCTTTAATTGATCAAGAAAGGTTCTCCATGTATTCTTGTTTAAGAATTATGTATAATACCCGGCCCGACTGCATATATGGCTGGTGCTAGGCTGCTAGCTGATTAGCAATGATATTACAAGTACTATATAACGTAGTTCTCATTTTGCACTAGATTTGTGTTGGTTACGGGTACTTTACATATATATATATATCTGCTTAATTTATGAAGACTATAAAACTACTCAACTGTGTAATTGCTCCAATTTTAGGACAACTTACTTGGGGGTGTCAATGGGTACGGTACGGGTCGGGTGGAGATATTTTCATACTCATACCCATTAAAATTGACTTTACTCTCATACCCTACTCATACCCATTAACCTTACCCTACCCTATCCTTATCCGTTAATATTATCGGGTAACGAAACAGTAGCGGATGAATAATGGATAGTACTAATATAATAATTAGTTTTATTATATTTTACAAATTAAATATAAAAACTCATTATTTCACACATATATAATTACATTTCTAATAAAAAATAAAAATAAATGTGCAATCAATTCCAACTAAATTGTTTTGTATAAAGTAAGAAAATTCAAAAACCCGAATACATATTTAGGTGGGTTGGAAATTGAATTGAATATATATTTAGATTTTATAATTACCATATAGGGTAACGGGTATGAAATAGTCATTACCCATATGCTTACCTATTTGGTTAACAAAAACTAATTGTTATCTATACCCATACCCAATAAGCTAACGAAAAAAAAACTTTACACATACGCACCTTATCGAATATGATACGGGTCGAATAAACGGCTAAAAATATACCATTGACACCCCTAAACTTACTTATTGATGATATCTAACATGATTCTAGGGAAAGGTCATAATAAATGAATTTGTAGTAAATTAAGGCACCAAGCCTTTACTATAAATTACTTACACTTTCCAATTGTATTTCATAGATGCGAATTTTCTTGTAGAACAAGTGCAATAAAAAAAATACTAAAACAACCTCCAAAATGTATATTTATCTTAGTTTATTAGAATAACTACTGGTCAATTTCAGGTTTATTGGTGTTAAGAAGAGAAGAAAGAAATGAGCAAATTCTAATGCAATCTTTCCTCATTCTTTTTCAGGACTTGAAACATGGTCCAATTTGACCAAGTTGGAGATTTTAGACCTTTCTTACAACGACCTGGACGGAAGCATCATACATGATTTAGCAAGTGTTCCATCACTTCGTAAACTCGACCTGAGTGCTAATAATATAAACAACAGCAACGGTAACAAAATTCAATTAATTAATGATTTATTTAATTAATGTGCATGCTTCCTTCTTTAATTGATCAAGAAAGGTTCTCCATGTATTCATGATCCATCTTTTGTATTGAATGTCATATACTTAATTAATTTATCAAATACCGCATATTCTTTTTGTCAGGGTTTGAATCTTGGTCCAATTTGACTAAGTTACAGATGCTAGACCTTTCATGGAACAGCCTGGATAGAAACATCATTTCCTCCTTGGCCAAAGTATCATCACTTCGAGCACTTTATCTGGATGGTAATTATAATGTGGGAGACAGTATTAATGTCCAAGGTAACCTCGATCTCATAAATGAACCATTAATTTTATATTATATGACAACAACAAGTCTTCTTTTATATATTTTCTTAAATCTGACCGTATTTTAATGGACACAGAGCTTATAAATGCACTAAATTTGGAGGTGCTTAGTCTACGCGGTTGTGGGCTTTCTGGGAGTTTTCTTGATGATTTCGGACATTGGTCTTCTCTAAAAGCCCTTGCGTTGGCGGGCAATGATCTAAATGACACTTTATCATTAGCAGGTAACACAACAACAAAGTAGGCACTTATCGCGAGGGAAAAAACGCATTTATGACGGTTCTCCGTCGCGAAAAATACCGTCGCGAATAGAAAAAACACAGTTATGACGGTACTCTGTCGCGAAAAGTCACTTTTTACCCTCACAAAAAGTCACTTATTCTTGTTGTGTAAATACACAATTAAACTTAATTTGTTGTCAATACTCAATAGGAAATTAAGAAGTTATATTTGGGACGTACATTGGTATTCTTGCAATATGAAAGAAGTTATAATTTCTGCAGTATCTCTACCCCGGCCCGGTAGAATTTGGTCAAATTGGTATAATATAGTACTATATATTCTTGTTGTCTGGTGGTATTAGATCTTAATTAATTAATTAGTCATTTACTAATTAATTAATTGTAGGGCGCGCTGCAAAGAATAGTGAGATATAAGGGCCCAGTTATATTTATTTTTATATTTCTTAATGCATCTTAAGGAAACTTTGCAATGCTCCTTGAAGACTTGAACCATTGCTTTGGGAACTTTAAAATAATCTAAAGAGTCTTCCTTATAAATTCTCTATTTCATATCTGAACAATCAATATATATTTTTATTTTATGTAATTCAGTCCATAAAACTATTGTTTATTTTAATCTCTTTTTTTTGTAGCAAGTTCTATATTATAAACATGCATAGAAATGAAGAAACGTTATCATAATTAATTGACCTCATTTTGGTTTCACATAGATTAATCTTATTTGATTATCTTTCTTGATAATATTATAGGATTATGCCGACTGAAGAATCTTGAAGAGTTAGATCTTTCACATAACGGTTTCGCTGGAAATCTTCCTCCTTGTATGGGAGATATTTCTTCTCTGAAGCTAATCGACTTGTCATATAATCAATTTCAAGTAAAATTTCCTTCATCCATTTTGAAAGACTCGAGTCCTTGAGATACCTTCCCTATTCCATAACCAGCTTGAGGGGACTCTATCCATGAGATCATTTTTGAATCATTCTAATCTTGAAGTTCTGAGGATATCAACTTTAGATTCATCGAGCTTCCGAGTCGAAGTTGTGAATCTGCCTTTTCAGCTTCAGGTTCTTGAACTCGCTAATTGCATTCTTGATGTTGAGCCCACTTTCTTGTATTCTCAGTATAAATTACGAGTGTTGGATCTCTCTAATACTGGCTCCAAGGGTCCTCTTTCAGCTGTGTGGTTGTTAGAAAACAATACAAACTTGATCAAATTAGATTTGCACAAAAACTTCTTCACGGGGCCTCTTCAACTTCCGTTTTTAACTCATGAAAAACTCTCATTATTGGATGTATCTGACAACCATCTTGGTGGAGAATTACCGGTTGACATTTCCACGAAGCTTCCAAATTTAATGTCCCTCAACTTATCAAAAAACTATTTTCAAGGCCCTCTTCCTCTCATGCCTACTAGCAATCTCCAAAATCTAGATTTATCTAGTAACAATCTCAGTGATGATATACAAAACAATTTTCCTATCCATCCTATTCAATTCGGTACTCTGGATCTATCATTTAATAAGTTCTATGGATCTTTCACTAGCAGCTTCAACTTTACTCCAGCTTGGAAATTATTGTTAAATGATAATAATATAAGTGGAGAGATTCCTTTTAGCATTTGTAATACCAGTTTTGGCGCGTTGGACCTCAGTAACAACAAACTAAATGGCGTTCTACCTGATTGCATTGGAAGAGCTGATCTTTCGGCGTTGAAGTTAAGTGGAAATCAGTTAGAAGGATCCTTACCATTGGAGATATGTGTTGTGCCAAACCGTTGGTTTCTGGACCTTTCAGATAACAACCTTTCTGGATCAATACCTCCTTGCTCTAATCACTCAGACTTACAAATTGTAGATCTTAGCCAAAACAATCTAACTGGAAACTTCCCGATAACATGGCTGAATATTTCTTATATAACAACCATTGACATTGGAGAAAACTATTTATCTGGAGAGCTTCCAATTTGGATTGGTATGGAATCCAATCTCAGTATGCTCCTAGCAAGAGAGAACATGTTTGGAGGACCTATACCAGAACAAATATGTCAATTCAAATATTTACGCATACTAGATCTAGTCATACAATAATCTTTCTGGACAAATACCATCATGCATTATTGATATGGGATCAACATACCACGATCTCAGATTATTCTCGGGTGTCATAGATGGATCTGGCGTCATAGATAATTATCGTAGGAAGTGGTGGAGCTGAGCTTCAGTGATGCCAATTTTCTCTTACACATTACATTTTGATGTCGAATTCAGGAGGTGATGCAATTTGAACTTTGGATTGGAACTTATGTCGAAAGAGAGGTTAATTTTTTATTGGAAAAAAAATTTAGCAATCGTATATGTAATAGATCTATCTTCGAACAGACTAGTAGGCAACATTTCCAAAGATATCGGTCGAATGAATTGGTTGATAACACTGAACTTGTCAAACAACCATTTAAGTGGGGCAATAACAGATTCCATATCCAATTTGCACCAATTAGAAAGTTTGGACCTCTCTCACAACTCTTTGAGAGGGGAAATACCGAGAGACCTGACTAAACTAACCTCACTAGAATTCTTCTCTGTGGCATATAACGATTTATCTGGTCCTACATTAGGTGTAGAAGCACAGTTTAGTACATTTGATAATAGTAGCTATGAAGGCAACCCGAATCTCTGTGGGCCTCCCCTGTCAAAAAGTTGTGGCCCTACTCTTGGCACAACACTGCCTTCCCCGAATGAAATGAGTGACGACCAAAGGTATGACGGCACCGATTTTCTCATATTGTTCGGTTCTTTCTCCCTTTTCTTTGTGGTCAGTTTTTGGTGCTTCATGGTTGGTCTTTATTTGAAGAGAAATTGGCGTTATGCTTTGTTTACTTTGGTGGACCAGTATGGTGATATGATATATGTGAAGGTCATCCTTTCGACTAGAAAGATTGGAGCTGCTCTAACTCGAAGGGGCAGTTGAAAGACAATTTGTTTTAGTTTTAATTTGGAATGATATGATTTTTATATGTTTCATGAATAAGTACGTACCTAATATTTATGTATGATGTATTGTAAATCTATGTGAACTTTTGGCTTGAAAAAATATGCAAGAGAACTTTCGCATATTTATGTTATGCTGATGCATTTTTTACAAATTTCTAAAGTGCCCTATAATTGTCATTACTCGTAAACTAAGGACCATTATGTGATATTATGTAAAGTAGAAAAATTATATGATTCTATACACAAATTCAAAAAATAATTATAAATTGAAAAGGAGGACAAGCCTGATTTGAACTGGAATTCCAATGGACAGTCCATATAAGGCCCAAAATTGAAAAGGAGGAAAACAAAATGAGAAGCTAGTTTGGTAATGAAACATGCTACCAACTAGTCAAACTAAAGTTAGAAAAAAATCTTTTTTACAAAATAATAAAAGAAAGTTAGTCTGGGTCTCCCTTTCAAGGATTATTAATTACTTGTTCTAAGAAACTAAACAAAATAGATACTAATTAACTACATTAAATATTAATGCCTTTCCTTATGTTATGTAATTTGAGGCGACCTTTTGATATTAATTCGATTCTAATTAATTAGACCAAACAAAAAAAAAATATGTATTTGAAACAGCAATTAATATTCCATTTCCGTTTTAGATTTAAAACCTAGCAATTTGTCGGAGCGAATCAATTCAGTTTAATTAGTAACAATTTTAAACAAATTAAGTCGCATGGACGACTTTGGGAATCGGGATTTATATATATAAATATGCATTGCATACGACTATACGACCATCACATGTTTTTTTGGTTACATTTAGCATCCTACACATAATTAATTAATTTACCACCCAAATTATATCCCTAAAAGATTATAATTAAATAAAGCGTTGATCAGCTAGCTTCTCCTACGGATCCATCTACTCATCAACTCATGAGTCATCACAAATTAATTAATCAATTAATTAACTTGATCTTCTTCCCCGTCAATGCATCGCTCCAATTGGTGGTGGGGAGGCCGGAGAGCAGCTACCACCACATCAGCAAAGGCCTTAATTATGAACCGATGCATGCTCTGGTCATTCAGCTCGAGATAACAAAACAATAGCTCTTCTAACAAGTCCCAATCCAATGCTTGAAATCGATGATGGGCCTTCGCATAGTGATGCAGCATCTCCTGCATGGACTGCTTGAAATCCCGGTACGGGTCATCAGAATCCGTGCTCACCGCAATGCCGTCCCCTGGAATATTAATCAGTGGCGCTGGTGCATCACTTGATGATGATGACGTGCCATCTAATTCCAGGGCGGAGGAGCTGGATGCTAGCACTGACTCATGATCACTTGATATTGAATTTGATGATGACGGGAATGGCGACACGGCCACTACTGAAGATTTAACCACTGGATGGTCAAGAGTACTACTTATCAAGCCCGAAGTGGAGGGAGACACGAAGAATCGGTGGTGTGACGGTGGCACCGTGAGCTCCTCCTCATCCTCCTCCTCGTCCTCTTGCAGAGGGGCATTGCAATTGCAGTCCCATGCAGCCAAGGACCCCGACGTAGAGGGAGACACGAAGAAGCGATCTGACGGTGGGACCATGACAGCAGTACTGTTGTTGTATTGTGCCGGCACCTCTAGCAGTTGGTCATTATTTAAATTGCAATCAGAGAGACCTAGTGAGCGAAAACTATCAAAAATGGCGCCTTCCATTACTTGGGCGGCGGGGGGATCGGAGCGGAGATGCGTAAGTTTTCTTGGGAGATGTTTGAGTTGGTTGGATAGGTGGAGGTGAAAGGAGGTGAAAGGATATATAAAATTTGTGTGTATCTTCTCTTCTCTTCTCTTCTCTTCTCTCCTGTTTGATTTATATTTGGTATCAGTAATGGAAGAGATGCGCAAGGAATTAATAGAAAGAGAGATCAGGTTGCTTTAATTAATTAATTAGTTTGGGCGCTTTTATTTTCTCTCTCTTTTTATTTTATTTAGCTAATTAAGGCCTAATAGCAGCAATTAAGGCAGTGGGCAAAGAGAGATGTGCATTTGCTTTGAGTTAATTTATTTATTAAATTTAAATTTAGTTCGGTTTTGTTGTCATAATTAATGAATGTCATCAGTAATTAAATTTAAGTAGTAATTAATGGTGGGAGTGGGGAAGAAATTAATTAGAGATCGATCAGTTTCCATATCTCGTATGCAACGGTAAAGAAGATTTTATTGAAGCTTTGACTTGACTGATACATGCACGTTGCCTCTCTCTCTCAAGGTCAAACATATATATCCATTTAAATTAGTTTGGTTGCCCAATTTATTTATTTATTTAATTAATTGTATTTTTATGGCTTGGAATTGGATGACCGTTTGTCCGTCTATGTATCTTCTCATTCCTGTCAATTAATTAATTTAATTTGCTAATTACAAATTTTATTCTGTACCCCAACAAATTATAAATTTCTAATTGTATATATTCAGTGTTCATCCTAATTAGTTCAAAGGAAAAAAAAAAAAAAGTCAATGAATATATAAATGGATAACAAAAGTATTTAATGAAAAAAAAAAATACTTCGTCGTCACTATCCACCTCATAAATCAAACCTAGATTCATCATGAACACATGGTTGCCAGAAATAAATTTGTAATATGTAAATATAAATATAATAAATATTCTTAAAATTAAAATAGAATGAAAATCACAAATTAACTTTTGAGTGGCTCCGAGATATACTTTCAGCTATAACATTCATTAATAAAAATTGTACAGCCTCTTTTCTAATCTTAATGGAAAAGTCGGTAGCGATTGCTAACTGACCTTAAAAAAAAACATTCATTAATAAAGCTTCAAATTTTAAGAGTTGATTGATGGATGAAATGTAGGGGGTGGAAACGTAGCGCATATAGAACGGATAGTGGTAAAATTATATCTATACTTTTTTTTTAATTTTGCGGATACGGATACAGATTGAATATAAGATGGATACAAATACGGATACAAATATAGATACGTATCGGATTGAATATTTAATAAAAAAATATAAAAAATATTATTAAATATTAAAGTTCATAATATCCATTATAATGATGAATAACATAATTTTTTTATAATATATATTAAACTATATGATATATATCTATTATTTGGATACGGGTAATTGAAATATAAAACTATATCTATATTCATATCCACACAGATATTCAGATATCTACATCTAATTTTTTGAATACGGATCGAATACAAATCGGATAGTATCTATATGAACTCAAAATGTGAGTTACTCGAGAGGATTCGGACTCCGTATGATACCTCTTGGCAGGACCGAAACCAATGATCATAGTTTCTGTGGTGGTGATCTTCTCATCCAAGACTATAGACCTCTTCCTGCATATCATATCAACCCAAATTCTAACTTAAATGCTTATTTACTTACAGATATAATTAATATAGGGGAGAAGCGTATATGCAATTAATTAATCTTAATTTCACGGTAGAAAAAAAAAAAACAAGTCATGATTTGCCTTGGTATATATATAGTAATAATTGCTACTTGGTTTTTTTTAAGTTCTTGCTCAACTAATGCATAATTTTTTTTTCAAGTAATATTTTTTAATCATGATTTACTTGATTTGACTTGATTAGTGTATTGATTAAACCCGTCCGGATCAATCCAAACCGGACAAACCCGTGACCTGAACCCGGACTGGCCCGAGCCCGTGCCTAAACTCGGACCGGACAGTCCAAACGGGTGGGCCGGGTTAACCAAAGCGCGGATCCGGTTTTTTGGACCCAACCCGTCCAGACCCGACCCGTTTGAACCCGCGGATCCGGACCGGACCGGACCGTCTCAAACCCGGACCGGACGCCCGAACATGTGCCAAACCCGTGCCTAAACCCCCGAACCCCCCGAACCCCCCGAACCCGTCCGAACCCGGACCCAAACCCTGCACCAGCAACCAC
Source organism: Carex parvula (assembly GCA_025461045.1). Taxonomy (NCBI): domain Eukaryota; kingdom Viridiplantae; phylum Streptophyta; class Magnoliopsida; order Poales; family Cyperaceae; genus Carex; species Carex parvula. The sequence goes on along the minus strand of JAJGRW010003097.1, from coordinate 39,154 downwards.
GCATGGACATGATCCAATGAACCGCGCAATAGGCAAAAAAAAATTTGAGGCAACCAAAATTCGAACCCATGACCTATTGGATAAGCAACATATCACTTACCACTACACCATCTCACATTTGTTGTCTGAATCTACTAACTTCTATATTTAAGTTATACTTGAGTTGATTTTTAATATTTAATTTATATAATACAAGTGTTAATATAATTAAAATAAATACATTTGTTGTCTGAATATGAATTAACATATATACATATTATTTGACATCTTAATTAAAATTAACATATTCAACATATGATATGTTAATTCTATAAACTTTAATTTGAATTAACATATGTATCTTATTAACTAAAAATATTTTATACTATATTCCTGTCCATCTGATCATGATCATGCGGTCTATATATTTTTCTTTAGAAAGATAATCCAATTGCATCAATTTTCACTCAGAAGCAAAAGCCAGAGCTTTAGTTACTTCTTTTTTTAAATGTTGTGCCTCTGATCAAGAAAATGGATACTTCTTTTTTTGTTTTGTGATTATTTTGTGATTATCTTTTGATTAATTTGTTATTAATATGTGATTTGTGTGATCTAATTGGCTTCATGAAGATATATATTTACAAGGTTTATGTAATTTTCTATTAATTACTATTAAGAAATAACACAATTAAAGCACTAATAGGGAAAAGAATTCCATGTTTCTTTATAAAATTATTCATATCTTTCAAAATATAAAAAATTATTAATTGCAGTTTTTAATTTTCCATGAAGAAAATATATATGTCGCTTCCATTATGATATTGATCATAAATATGCTAATTAATTATTGTATACTAGCAAAATATTGCTTTAAAAAATTAATGCAAGAACATATCTTATAGCGTTTCTCTTTTGTTAATGTCTAGGATGGATTGTCAAACAGTTTATTTTTTTTAACTATTATTATAACATAGAATTTTTTATGTTCCTCATTCTTATATCTTTATTTAATAAAAATATGAAAAGACAATAAATTTTCCATTATGTATATACTGTTAATTAAGCACCATTCCATATAATTAATGAATTATAAATTGAATCCTCAATAAAAGACAACAGTGTTTGATATGCAGTTTACAACAAATACACATCTAATATGAAAACTTATGAAACACTAAATTAATTAATCTCAAAAAGGACACATTTACTCATAAATATTATATACTTCATAACTTTTCCAAACCCATTACAATATCACCTTTCTTTTTTTCTTAATTAATTAATTAAGCAACTTAATTACTTATATTAAAAAAAACCCTTACAACCAGAACCAAACATTAATTGACGACACATATATAAAAATCAAAATTATTAAATTTGACCATTACTTGAAACCATCATCCACAACATAACAGCCCTCTCTTCTTTCAATAATTTTAGTATTTAATGATTTTTATTTTAGTATTTAATGATTGTTGTTTAGTATTTAATTTAACTTTTGTTTTTAAATCTATTGTTTTAAATAATTCGGTTTTAAAGATAAAAAATAATTCGGTTTTAAAATAATTCAGTTTTACAAAAATTCGGTTTTAAAATAATTCGATTTTAGAATAATTCAATTTTAACATAATTCGGTTTTGTTATAACAAAAATTATTGAGTTCAAATAAAAAAAAAACAGAAAAAAAAAAACCGACTCGGACCGGACCGTCCCAACCCGCCGGGTTTAGGCCGAGTTTGAGTTGGCTGAACCAAACCTAACCCGCCGACCCGAGCCAACCCGTGCCCGGGTCAACTCGTGGACCGGACAGGTTTGGACCAGACCGACCCGACCCGGACCGTTTTCAAAACACTAGACTTGATTGGCCTAAATTCTAAACTCAAAATGTGAGTTACTCCAGAGGATTCGGATTCTGTATGATAATCATATGCAAGTTACATAAGAGAATCAGAATCGATATTACCAAAGGCAACATAATATTTATGTTTGAGTGAGACTACGGTGCTATGCATAGCACGGATTGGGTCCGTGCTACGGCTCAAAATTTAATTTTTTAAAATTTAAACAGTCGATCTGAACCGTTCAACATGATTATAAAATGAATGTGTACTTGCAAACTAAATTTTACATTTTTTCGAATTTTTTTACTATTTTTTAGATAGGCTGTTTTTGGATGGTCCAGAATGTTCAGATAAAGTGATTTTCGAAAAAATAATAAAAAAATTCGAAAAAATGTAAAATTTGGTTTGCAAGTACATATTCATTTTATAATCATGTTGAACGGTTCGGATCGACCATTAGAATTTTGAAAAATCAAATTTTAAGCCGTAGTACGGACCCAATTGGTGCTATGCATAGCACCGTAGCCTCACTCTTTATGTTTAGTATAGACTGTCCGATCAGAATCTGCACGAAATTAAAGGATCCTGTGCATTTCACCTCGGACTGGATTGACCGAATTCTGATTGAACGGTCTGGATCTAAACAACAATATTCTGTTACCTCAGAGGATATGGATTCTGAGAATCAATTAATCAAACAAGAGCAAGGCGCAAGATTAGTTATATAAGCCAACCTCCATCTAGTTCAGTTGGTCGTGGACCCACAAGAAGCGAGACGACGGTCTTTTATAGACCAAGTTCGCCGAACAATTTCCTCGGCCTCTCTCGCTGTTCAGTGTTGGCTGCTTAAACCCTAACAGGTCGAGTCCGAATCCGACCCATTAATTTATTAAGGCTCCTTTGATCCTTCCTTTCCCTCTCCTTCTCCACCAAAAAAACCCTAATTCAATACTATTTGTTACCTTTCCTGCGCTGCTGCACACCTCGTACTGTAAGTCTGTAATTGTGAAAGCAAGCTGGAGCAAATGGGACGGAGGAAGAGGGGTGGCGGCGCATCTCCGTCCGAGGCGGCGTCGTCTGTTGGTGTTGAGGGAGAGCAGAGCTCTCCCATGAAGATGGTGATGGAGATGGAGGAGTCTTCCATGGATTGCGAGATCGAGAAAACCAGCGCTGATTATTACTTCGATTCCTACTCCCACTTCGGAATTCACGAAGTAAGCAACCATCAACCAACCCCTTTCAATTCTCAAATTCATTTACGTTTCCTTGTTTATTACTATTACTGTGGAAATGATTTCATTTTAATTTGAATCATGATTTCAGGAAATGTTAAAGGATATAGTCAGGACAAAAACATATCAAAATGTTATCTACAAGAACACTTTTCTCCATCACCATATCACCTCTCTTTTTTGTAGGTGCTGGTACTGGTATCCTCTCTCTTTTTTGTGCAAAAGCTGGAGCAAAGCATGTTTATGCAGTGAGCCAATTTTTCCTAAACAATATTTTTTATTTTCACAACTAATTAAATCCTTTTTCCCGAGCAGCAACTTTAAAGTTGTCAGCCATTTTCTTGAAAAGAGTGACTGTGTAGAGAGCATATTCATTATCCTCATGTAGCTTCTTTGATGACCTTGGCACCTACATTACCAGTACAAACCAAACTACATACTGAGATTCATTTTCATGCATATGTTATCTTCTATTATTAAAATGGATAAAAAGGTGAAGAGAAAAAGTATGGTATGGTACCACATATTGAGTGAGGGTTTCATAGGAGGAGAGCCAATCCTTCTGAGAGTACTTGGGAACTACTGCAAGAAGCGTCTCCAAGTGCTCTGTTGTTATTATGTCTTCTTCCTTCACCATATCAGACAGGTCACGAACTGCCAACCTGTGAACATTTTTATTGTTTCAATACATAACCAGACTGAGACTGACCTATTATTAAAAAAAAAACAATAAAGAAATAATCATACGATCCAGTTTGCTTCCTGTTGATGGCATTAAGCTGGCTTCGAACTGTGTTGTACTCTGATGCTCTCACCTGTTTGAAAATATTAAAACTTTGAAATACTGGCACATGAAGATATATGAAAAATATAATAAAGGAAGAACCTTACCTTCATGTCATCTTCAATCTTAGCAACAAGGCCATGGATGTTGCTCACTATATCCTTCAGCGGAGACATTGTTGGATACCTTCCTTCATCCCATGCAAACCTACACTCCATATCATATATAACCCATAACCCAAATCAATAAATAAATAAAATCCAATAAGACTAACTAAACCCAACAATAGAAAATGGCAAAGTAATGAGAGAGTGAGTGTTTACCTAGTAACGTAGGTCTCAACTGGTACACCATCGACAGTGAGAGCACCGCCTTCGCCGCTAGAGACCCTCTCCAATTCATCAATCTGGCGTCTGATCTTATGCGACACTGCCTCAATGAATGCATTTGACTGAAAAACACACAATTCTACTACTTGAACAAGGCCATGTAATTAATTGCCCACTTTAGACATTATTATGCAACCAACCAATCATAAATTAGAGTCAAAAGATAACTAACTATGCTGGTTTTTACTATTAAAATTGAAAATGTGGTAATTTGTTGGTAGTTCCCACATGTTAGATCTTTTGATTTGCACCTAAGAGAGGGAATTGTAAGAAAAAAAAAAATGAAAAGAAAAGTGACCTTGAGTAAATCATCGCTGAGGGATAATAGTGAATCCAAGGTCCCAACTACAATCACAATCCAATCACAAATTAACTTAGATTCAGATTCAGATGATAATTACAGAACTGAGTTCGAAATTCATACTCGATAGATGGAAGTGTCGAACGCATTTTTGGAAACCGAATCGCTCAATCGTTTCCATAGATCGGATGCGGAGTTCTGAACTGGGAGAGACACGATCCAGTAACGCGACGCCATTAATTGAGAGATTAGAAGAGATATCGATCGAATTGGTCAAGGCTGGCGAGATCGAATTCTCAAAGTTGCGATCTTTTCTCTCAGAATTGGGGCTTCCTTGTAATCGGGAAACACAAAATATTTCGGAGCAGGAAGTATTTCTGTAGACCGGTTCCACGGGTCTCACCGCCTTGTGGGCTCCTTCCCTATGTTTGACGAAATGGGGTCCTTCTTTCAGTTAAATACGCATGAACCTGGTCCAGGTTAAAGTTATCTCCGTGATATTATTTAGTACAGTACTCCTTTTATTCCAATTTTTTTTTTCTGAAGATAACAAATTTAATTGATAACGTATTTTAGTCGGCATTTACTTTTTTTTTTTAAATTCAAAAGTCAAATTAAAAAAAAAATAGATAGAATAAGAAAACAAATCATCTTTATCAATTTGTCACTGAAAACTACAAAGAAAAAAAAAAATGAAACCAGGGCCTTAAAAGAATCATAATTTGAGCCCAAGTCAGTTCAGCCCAATCTGTTGGATCAGCGCATACGGCTGTTGCAAGACCCAATAATAATTTGTTTATTTAATGTAGAGAAACAGAATACATGCATCAGCATCAGCATCACAGTTCATTCTTTTGGGGACCAAACTCTTTAACCAGATGTCTGAATTTCTGATTGAGGGACTTCATGTTAGCAAGTGGCGGACACTGCAATTATTACAAAAAACAAATGATATATTATATTTTTGTTGCTAGCGGTTCGGATCGACTGAAATCGCAAAAAATGACTCGTTATAACTTAGAATGAAATTATAACAATATGACAGTAGCCGAACTCATAATACAATAATACAATAGTGTGTGAAAATTCCTCCAGATATATAATATAATCATATAATATTTTGTAGGCTGAATCAAATTGTTTGAGAATGGGATTTATTTTATGTGTTTCTAACGGTCAATTAATAAAATGCATTTTTTTTCGTGACGACCGATCAAATTAATTAGTGATGTTGGACATTCATTGTTCATCTTTTTCGATCAAATATTAATTAATTAATTGTTATTATTGTAATGAAGTCGTCGAAGTAAAGGACCTATATTATTGACAAAATAGGTAATTTATTCAAAGTATGTTTCCTAAAAAAATATACTATATCATTTTGTATATATATTACATCTATTCTTAACAAATTAAATCATGTTTAAAGAAAATTTATGTTTGTACGGGCATCTTATTATTTAAAAAGATGGTCAAGTTAGGGATTAAAAAAATTTAAGTTAATATTGTTTGCTAGCAAGAGTTGGTATTCAGTTAGATGATGTACATGGTCGATTAGATAGTGTGGAAAATATATTGAAAAATTGTATTGAAACAAATTCAATATCATTGTAGAACAGATCGAAGTATGCATTCTTGTAACATTCACCGAAAACAAAATTTACGGATTTATGAAAAAAAAAAAAACTCAATCCTAGAAGAGAAAATGCAAATGATGGATCCTCTCTCCTCTCTGAAATTTTCCCGACTTTTTATGATTTTTTTTCAATTTTTCCTTTCGAATCTTTTTGTGATATGGACTTTATTACCAAACATGCAGCAGGTAGATAAAATAAGTACTTGCCTCTAAAAGGATTTATACACTAGTGGAAAAACACAAATCAGGATCGGGTATACTCGCACATCAGGATCGGACCTACAGCCGATCCTGTTCCAGCCGATACAAGTAGTCAATCTCAACTGTATCGGTTAAACAACCGATCCAGATAGAAACAATCTGGATCGGATAATTAATGTAAACCCGATCCTAGTTTTAGTTATCGCGATCGGTTTTATTAAGTAACCGATCCCAATCATCCAGAATCTGCATCGGTTATTTATTCCAACCGCTCCCGACTTCATAGTATTTGGATCGGTTAAAAATAAAACCGATCCCGACTTGTCCAGTATTTGCATCGGTTAAACATTAAACCGATCCCGGAATATAAGTACCAGGATCGGTTTATTATCACGCGATCCTATATTTATTATCTGGGCAAATGAATTAAACAATTGGATCGGTTTTTAACAAACCGATCCAATATTCCGGCCAATATATAAAATATTTTTTAATATAACAATAGAGCAACTGGATCGGTTTTGTTAAAAACCGATTCAGATAACTAGCAGGTTCGGTTTATTTATACGAACCGATCCAGAAGGTTGTTATCACAATCGGTTGTGTATAAATAACCGATGCGGATAGTGATCCGAATCGGTTAATAAATTAATAACCGATACTGATGTTTTACTGTGTTTTAAAAAAATTTATTTTATATTTGGCCAGCTTCCAGTATATTTTGCTGGCCTATATAGGATATCACATGCATCAGGAATCACCACAAATCAATACACATCCTAAATTATTAGAAAAGTATCACATCCTAAATTATTAAGCTCCTAAATCCATACACCATATCATAGAATTATTAAGCTCCTAAATTATTACAAATTATTACAAATTATCACATTCTAAATTGTTTTACTTTTTTGAATGATTACCTCCTTTAAGAAAAAGTTACACCACGAGTTGCGAATCTCGTCCATTCTGTAAACCGGGTACTTAGTGGGTAAGTCCTGCATTTTTTAAATGATATAAGAACACAATTAAATATGTACTTAATTATATTTGAAGCAACTATGCTTACTTTTGGAAAATATATAAATGTATATAGACCTTCATTTTCGGAAAATCACGGAGGAAGCGATGTATTATGTCGTGCATGAGCATCATGACATAATATCCACATTCCCAACCTCCATTTTGTTGTGGGCACTACATTACACATCAAGATAGTTAAAAAAATTAAACAATTTTTGCACATATAGATTTTGACCAATTTTAATTTGCAGCTAGGTCCCTATAATCATATCATAACCAAATTTCACCATTTTTTACATCTAAGTCCCTCGTTTAACATCACCAACTTAGCAATTTACAAACAACAAGAGAAGTTAAAAATAAGTACTTACCCTGCAATAATTAATCTTGAAATTAGAGCATTTTCCAACTCCTCCAATCATCTGGTCCAATTGGTAGGGCCTGTTGAAAAAAATACTACCAATTCTAAGAAAAATATTAATGAAAATCTATAGATTTGACAAATAAAAGCTTGAAAAGCATACATTTTGAGCGCATCGATGATCTTCGGGTGAAGTGGAGCCGATTTCTTACCAGCGATCTTATTGAGAGAATCGAACACGTACGCCTGACTCTCCCTTGGCATAAGCACGACCAAGAGCCAATGTGTTCTGCAAATTAGGTTTTGTATCATCTCACATTCTATAATTTGGGTCCGGCTAATTTGCTGCCGGCAGCATTCTGGCTAGCTGCTGCCGGGGGCATTTCGGCCATTTCTGGTGTTCAAACAACAACTTTTTTTATATAGATGTTCAATCTATATTATAATCTACTTGGAGACCAAATTTTACATTTTTTGGAATTTTTTTACTATTTATTAAGCCACTTTGAATCTGGATCAAGTGATCTGGAATTTTCAAAGTGGCTTAATAAATAGTAAAAAAATTCCAAAAAATGTAAAATTTGGTCTCCAAGTAGATTATAATATAGATTGAACATCTATATAAAAAAAGTTGTTGTTTGAACACCAGAAATGGCCGAAATGCCCCCGGCAGCAGCTGGCCAGAATGCTGCCGGCAGCAAATTAGCCGTCCCCAATTTGATTTATACGAAATGAAAGAAACTTAATAAAATTAGAATGTATATATAGCACTAACTTCTGATGATACAGGTATGAATATCAGTTTCTTCCTCCGGTTTTCTCTCAGTACAACCTTTAAGTATTTCTCAACGTATTCTATTGATTGGGCACCACCCTCCAACAAGTGTAAATTGGTTCTCATGGGGTCCATGAAACCAACACGCTCATCTTCTCGATGTTCCTCCTTGTTGTATTTCTGCAGATACCTGCAAAAAAGGGAATACAGGTGATCTCGATTTTTTCATTTTGGATTAAAAGTAGTACATTCTACCATTATTACGAATGTTAACTCACATCATGAAGATCTGAATAATCGGTCCGGTGAGCCACTCCTTTGGTTTAACCAACGTCAAAAAATCATCTGCATTGACTACCAGGGGTTCTTCATGATGGAAAAGGTCAGGTGGCTGGTTGACGTGAAATGCTTTGTTAGGTTGGCTCAAGAACCGATCACGCAGATGGGTACAAGACTGTGGAAAACGGACAAAATCGATACCACCAAACATGTTTGTTTCAGTTTGTACCACATCCCCACCAGTACGAACATTGGGTGGTTCCTGCAATTAACATAATACCATCAACTAAAACTCTACCATATAGATACAAATTTATAACTATAAGAAGTTGTAATAATAATATGCATTTTTTACCTGATCAATGGATATCAGGTCCATCGGCCATGCGGTGGAGCTGCCAACGGCTGAGATGATGGTTGGCATGTCTTCATGTGGTACAGGTAGAGGGGTGTCTTCTTCACCCGGGACCACTGCATCCACCATTACCCTTGCATGGTCAGGTGGTACAGGCCTCGTGTGAATGGTCTCTCCAGGATTTACTGGAACATTAATTGTCCCCGAAGCCACTTCAACCTTCTTCCCATCTCGATGCATGAGAAGTCTGCATACTCGTTGCGACGGCTGTACATGCTACAAAAATTCATTCGAAGGAATAATATGTATAAAACTAAGGCATGTACGTAATAGAATTATTTTTTTATTTGGATGGAAAAATATGTATTTATTTGCATTACCTCCATCGGGAAAAAGAGGGAAGTCCGTGGTCCAACTGACTGGCAGCTGCTCGCTACGGCTGTTGGGCTGTGAGTGGCTGTTGGGCTTTCCGCGAGTATTCCTCGGCCCATCAATGTTGCCATCTGCTCCGCTAACATTACCTTCATTTTCTCCTCCATTTCTTCCTTTATTCTGTCCTCTGCAACTTGTACTCTCGCCGCCACTTCTCTCTGTATCCTATCTTCAATGTCCGCGCCAGACCCAGAAAGCACGTGTCTCCTCCTTTTTCCGCTTCCCTGATATGCCTTTTTAATACCCACCAGAGCTCCAAGGCCTCTCACCCTCCCAGCATGTTCCGGATTCGGCAGAGATTTTCCTAGAACATCGTCGTAACGATCGACGGGCAACAAGCCTTTGTTGAAAGCCTCCTGTTGTTCTTCCTGAAATGACAATGGCAACCTGTTATCACATAATAAATTAGAGTTGAATTTCAAGGAATGAAAATATCTAAATCCTCACAATAGTCTTGACGATTGCTTCTGTGTCCGGGTTAGGATAAAGAAGTTCCTCGCCATCGGAAGTCGGCTTCGTGTGTCCTAGTGTCCACGAGACATGCCTATACTGAACAGACATATCAAGAAACTGCTCCTGTGACAGTATAGTAGTTGACCCCTGGGTAGACGGATCACTACTTACTGCTTTAGAGTTTGCAATTTTCTGGAATGCTTCTTTGAGCCTATTCTGGAATTTCTCACCGCTGTACCCTCTGGATCCCAGGTAATGTTTATACTTGTTCTTGGACTGATTCTCCTTCCCCTTATTGCTTTTATTCTGCAATTTACCCAAAGAAACAATTACGAGTAATGAAAATCGTTGAACAATTAAACAATTAGGTTCATTGAACGTTTATAGTTAAAAAAAGTGACCTTGAATTCATCCGACCGGCGGGACTCGACAAAGGCATCCCAAGCTTCTTGTGTGATCGAGAGCTTCTCAAGGTCGGGCGTCGTACCTGCGTTGACGTGCTTAGTCAGAGCTAATCTGTACTTTCCTTGCATGGTTTGTGGTGGTTGTAGTAGAGATTGAAGGGCTAGGGTGGCGGAGAGAAGAAGAGAAAAGAAGAAGAGAGGAAGAGTCGGTTCGCAGGGGTCGAAGAGGCGCCGAAAACGTCTCGGACGATTATAAAACGTCTCACAACGATTTCTTCTGGACATTTGAAGATGAAAATTTTGGTTTTGAATTTAGATTTTAACATTAAATCGTCAGGACGTTTTACGAATCGTCTAGGACGTTTTTGTACTTTTTGTCATAATTAAAAAGCTATTTTGAAGTCTGAGAATTTAATTAAATCGTCCAGACGTTTTGACAATCGTCCGGGACGTTTTAGAATGTTTTGTACCTGCGTTGACGTGCTTAGTCAGAGCTACTCTGAACTTTCGGTGCATTTCTGCCATTTTTTGTATTATCTTCTTCTTCAAATATTGATCATCACCATCAATATTCCAGTCCATCTGCCAAACAAACAGAAATCAAGTTTACGTGAGTTAAATTCAACTTTGCTAGCTTGTGAGCTTAGGACCATGTTATTTACCTGGATTTGGTTCCATATCTTTTCCTTCACGTCGTCTTCTACCTGAGACCACTCTAGGCACGTTATAGGAACGTTCCTTCTTACCAATATCCCAAGGTGCGAGGGGTATTTAGTGGTTTGCCTATTAATAATAGGCCTCCCAAGTGCATCAAATTCAACATGCTTGCCGGTCTGATTAACGACGGTAGCAAGTTGGGAAGGCCCTCTTACTCGCTTCTCACCCGAGGCGCGCTCGCTACCGCCACCACTAGCCTCACCAGCACCACTAGCCTCACCAGCACCACTAGGCATGATAGGAGCAGCTCGATGACCAGCACCACTAGCCTCACCAGCACCACTAGCCTCACCAGCACCACTAGCCATCTGAACGGTTAGATAGAGAATAAAAAAACAACCAATTTAGAGTGAAAATTTGATTTATTTGGATTTTCCTGCTATTTTTTTAGAATATTCAAAACTGGAGCAGCATGTGTATTCGTGCTGTTTTTTCAAAACTGGAGCAACATGTGAATTTTCTAAACTTGGGGAAGCATATTACTTTGAACAATGTAAACCTTGATCCCAATATAACTTTGAACAATACAACTTTGAACAATATAAACTATGAAAACCAAGTCCGGTACCAGCAACAGCAACACAGTGAAATTAGTGCGAAATTAGTCCAGTTAAATTAGTTAAAAGGTACCAGTTAAAAGGTGAACTCAAGGTACCAGTTAAATTAGTCCGGTAGCAGAGGTGAACTCAAGGTACCAGTTAAAGGTACCAGTTAAAAGGTGTTTGAGCATTTACCCGAAATTAGTGCGAAATTAGTCCGAGAGAGATGGAAGCACCACCGATAGCACCGGCACTAGAGGTGCCGGGGAGAGAATGCGCGGCGAGAGAGGCGGCGGAGAGGCGGCGGCGTGAGCACCGTAAGAATACGAGAGAGGCGGTGTTAGCACCGAGAGAGGCGGTGTTAGCACCGAGAGAGGCGGAGTGCACCGAGGGAGGCGGAGTGCGCCCGAGAGAGAGAGATTAGCGAGAGAGAGAGGGATCAGTGAGCTCAGATCGAGTTTTGAAAATGAATTCAGGAGACCAATTTTCGCTAAGTAGCCAGAGAGGCGCCAAATTAAATCACCGCGAAAATATATCATCATGATCGGTTTTTTGTTAAAAAACCGATCCTGCATACTGTGATCAAGTTCGGTTAACTTAATAACCGATCCTGATGCGTACATATTTAATCCAGTACTTTGAAAAACTAAATCACTGTTTACATAATTTCAATGGATTTATGTAATGCATCAAATATACATTCACATAATTTACATTTACATGATTAGCATCACATTTGTATAATTCAAAATTTACTAAATAACACAATAATTTACTAAACAACACAATAATAACACAAAAAAGTCTAAATATTTATGACACCTTGCATGCAACCCCCATAGTCAAGTAATTATAATGCCTCCTGGAAAAAAATTAATAAACTCATTAAGTCAGGAACATTGAAGTTTTTTTTCAAGTCGGAAAAGATTAAAAAAATCTAGATATGACATATACCAATAAAACATTGAATATCAAATTTATTCAATCCATTCTCCTTCATTATGATCGTTGCGCATGTGACTTGTTTCATTATCCACGACAGTTGGTAAAGATGCCATGCCAGTGGAAAAAGGAGGTATATCATCAAAATGATCGTACGCTTCTTCGTCGTCTACATTATCAATCCCGACAATACGTCTTTTCCCGGAGAGGACAACATGTCTTAAACGATCGGCCGGATCAGTTATGTAGAACACTTGTGTGGCTTGTCTTGCAAGTATAAATGGATCATCCTTGTATCCAACCTTATTGAAATCCACCAAAATGAAACCATCGTTGTCAACTTTAACGCCCTTACGGTTGTCGACCCATTTACACTGAAATATCGGGATCTTAAATTTTCTGTAATCTAGCTCCCAAATTTCTTCGATAAACCCGTAATACGACATCGAGGCATGCGATGGTCCGGCACCCTTAGCTCCTGAAAAATCACTCGACACGGCTACCACAGTCACTCCGCTGTTTTGCACGGTACTCTTCAAATCTTGACTTCTTGTGTAAAATGTATACCCGTTGATGTCAAATCCTTGGAAGGTTTTCACGACATGGACTGGACCGAGAGCCAACATTTTGACAACTTCTTTAATGTTTTCTCCCTCCGGAGCTTTCATGACTCTACGTGTAAACCATCCTTCGAACTTTTCATTGTGTTCTCCAATCAACCACTTATCGGATTTCCTAGGATTCTGTTGACGCAAGAAAGTCATGTGCTCGTCCAAATAAGGATGAACGTCGGTGAGGTGCTGCAAAACATGTAAATGTGCTAGGGTCATCGTTGTATGTAAGGGCACGATTAATTTCGATCCCAAGGTGCCTACCCCGTGAAGTCTTCCGCCGTGCCGAGGTTTAGGGATGCCGATGGCTTTTAAATCATCCAGATAATTAGTACAATACTCAATCACCTCTTCGGCAGCATATGCTCTTACAATGCTGCCCTCAGGACGATATCGGTTCCTCACATATCCCTTTAACAATCCCATGTATCTCTCAAACGGATACATGTACCGCAAGAAAACAGGCCCACACATCTTAATTTCTCTAACTAGATGAACAATTAAATGAACCATTATATCAAAAAAAGACGGCGGAAAATACATTTCAAGGTGACAGAGAGTGACGACAACCTCCTTCTGCAAAGCATCTAACGTATCAGGATCATTTACTTTGCAACAAATGGCGTTGAAGAAAAAACAAAGCTTTGTGATCGTCTGTCTAACGCACGGTGGCAATATGCCCCGAATTGCAACAGGAAGAAGCTGTGTCAGTAAAACATGACAGTCGTGGGACTTCATACCTATCAATTTTAATCCCTCCAGTGAAACCAGGTTCTTAAAATTTGAAGAATATCCAGATGGTACTTTTACACCATGAAGGCATTCACATAAACTTGTTTTTTCTTTTTTTGACAACGTATGCATGGCGGGTTTTAGGTATGTGCAAAGTTTACCCTTTTCTCTTTCCTTCTCTGCCGGTTGTAGATCCGGCCGTATGTTCAAGAATTGCATGTCTTTTCGGGCATTGATACCGTCCTTAGTCTTTCCCGGAATATTCAACAATGTTCCAACCATGTTATCACACACATTTTTAACCACGTGCATCACATCGAGACAGTGTCGAACCTCTAAATGCTCCCAGTATGGCAAATCCCAGAATATTGATCTCTTCTTCCATGTAATTTTCGGAGACCCTTTCTTTCTCACCGCCTTTTTTTTCCATTTCCCAAACTGATTTTCAATATCCTTTACTCTCGAATAAACTTGTTGGCCGGTCAATGGATAATTTACTGTGACATTCTCGGTCTTTCCATTGAATGCTTTCCTTCTCTTTCGGTGTGCGTGGTTGGCAGGAAGAAATCTACGATGACCCATGTACACATTTTTCGAGGAATGTGGTAGCCACATATCGACTGTATCATCCATGCAAATAGGGCACGCTTTTTCCCCTTTAACACTATAACCCGACAAATTACCATAGGCCGAAAATCATTAATGGTGCAGAAAATCATGGCCCGTAAAGTGAATTTCTCCTTGGTATATGCATCAAATATCTCCACTCCGGGATGCCATAACTTGCTTAAATCCTCAATCAACGGCGCTAGATACACATCTATGTCATTTCCGGGCTGTTTGGGTCCTGATATCAGCAAGGTCAGCATGATGTATTTGCGTTTCATACATAACCACGGCGGAAGATTATAAATGCACAAAAGAACCGGCCAACTGCTATGCTTACTGCTCATGCTACTGTGCGGATTCACTCCATCTGCACTCAGCCCGAGCTTTAGGTTTCTTGGGTCACCGCCAAATTCGGGAAATCTTCTGTCAATATTTCTCCACTGAGGAGAATCAGCGGGGTGCCGTAATTTTCCGTCCCTTTTCCGGTTATCGGCATGCCAACGCAATAATTTCGCATCTTTGGCATTTGAGAACAAACGTTTGAATCTTGGTATCACGGGGAGGTACCATAGTACTTTTGCCGGAGGTCCTTTATCCGGTTTATCACTCCCCATTTTATCGCTGGTTAGATGCTTTCTACTATAACGTGATGCACCACATTTTGGACACTCGTGGAAATCTTCGTACTCATTTCGATATAATATACAATCATTTGGACACGCGTGTATTCTCTGAACTTCCAAATCCACTGGACACAACATTTTCTTCGCTTCGTAAACATTATATGGTATCTCGTTTCCGTCCGGAAGCATTTCTTTCAATGTTTGTAATAACGCAGTAAAACTTTTATCACTCCAACCGTTTGATGCTTTAAGGTTATACAATTTTAATACACCTTTCAATTTTGAAAATTTAGAACAACCGGGATACAATTCCTTATTAGAATCTTCGTACAAATTCTCAAATACAGAGTACTGCTTATCATTATCAAAATTCTCTTCTAAATCACGTAACATTTGATCAATATTCTCAGTTTCATCTACCACCGCATCATCGGTCCCATCGTGTGGTCCATCACCACTTCCGTCACTCCCACCAGTATGGTATTCCTGATGCTCACTACCTATATCGGTTTCCAAACTCTCGCCATGCCATATCCAACGCTTATATTGTTGCTTGAATCCACGTCGGATTAAATGGTTCCTCACTTGGTTGGGATTGGAAAATTTATTCATATTGTTACAATCACGACAAGGACACGACATCAGCCCAGTCCCATTCTTCGCCGTATCGTCCGTAGCAACTTTCATAAATTCATCAACACCGGCCATATATTCATTGGATATACGTGATGTTCCGTACATCCAACTGCGGTCCATCTGCAATTATAAGAAAAAAACAATTAAGCACAAGGGAATATATGGTATATTAAATGTTCACACTAGGGCTTACATGGGGCCGGTTACCATTCTATCCCACTCTTTGAATACTTTGTCTCAATTAGGATGTGACCACTTGTTAGTCGTGTTTTAGTATTTAAGGGAATTTCGGCAGCATTTCCCCTTAGTTCCCCAAATATTCGGGGAACTAAGAGGAAATGCTGCCGAAATTCGCTTAAATACTAAAACACGACTAACAAGTGGTCACATTCTAATTGAGACAAAGTATTCAAAGAGCAGTCCCAAAACGGGGACTATTCAAAATTAATCCCTAATGGATTAATTTTGAACGGGTTTTATGACCTAAAGGCATTATTCATTGGGTTGTGGCTCGTAAGACAATACTCTAGCTAGATACCTAATGGTGGAAATACCTTTAATTAACTATATATACTATTATCAAAATACATGATCAAGTTTCATTCACAAAGCCAAACACGAGGTTCATGTTGCACTTACAATTTTTTTCGACGCCGAATCGAGTGAGATGAAGATCGTTGCACCAGATTCCTCAATAATAGCCAATCTACAAAAATAATAAGAATTGAGTTGAGCTTTTGAAGCAAAATACACCACATGAGCCCTAATATAAAAACAAATTTACCATTCTTGAGTCTCATCAATCCAAGTTAATTTGATTGATATGTGTTTGTAGAACGAGAATTATAGATCAAATATAAAACGTACACTTGAATTTCCTAATTTCTTGATTCTCTATGGGATTGTGCCTAAAATTAGTTAGCATTTTAAATTAAAAATGAAGGAATCGGGTTTATATTACCTCAATCAACCATCAACCGAGATAGATCAACAAATGAGGAAGAGAAACACTTGTTTCGGGTAGAGAGAGTTCAGAGAACGAAGAGTCGGTTCGCAGGGGTCGAAGAGGCGCCGAAAACGTGTCGGACGATTATAAAACGTCCCACAACGATTTCTTCTGGACATTTGAAGATGAAAATTTTGGTTTTGAATTTAGATTTTAACATTAAATCGTCAGGACGTTTTACGAATCGTCTAGGACGTTTTTGTACTTTTTGTCATAATTAAAAAGCTATTTTGAAGTCTGAGAATTTAATTAAATCGTCTAGACGTTTTGACAATCGTCCGGGACGTTTTAGAATGTTTGTACCTGCGTTGACGTGCTTAGTCAGAGCTACTCTGAACTTTCCTTGCATGGTTTGTGGTGGTTGTAGTAGAGATTGAAGGGCTAGGGTGGCGGAGAGAAGAAGAGAAAAGAAGAAGAGAGGAAGAGTCGGTTCGCAGGGGGCGAAGAGGCGCCGAAAACGTCTAGGACGATTATAAAACGTCTCACAACGATTTCTTCTGGACATTTGAAGATGAAAATTTTGGTTTTGAATTTAGATTTTAACATTAAATAGTCAGGACGTTTTACGAATCTCAAAGCACAATTAATACTAGACTCTTTGAGAGTAAATCTGGACCGTCCCTTTCCAATGTCTTGAGACAAGAGCCTCATGTGATACGGATCCCAAAAATATCGGGTAGATGGATATTAAATGCAAAACTAATCTCAGGATCGGTTAATTATGGTGCACCGATCCCGATACTATCCCGATCGGTCTTTTATTTGAAACCGACGCCGGTAGTGCACACGCAGGATCGGTGTATTATTAATAACCGATCCTGATACGTAAAGGTGGCACGTAAAATGAGGCGCCTTCCCCTCTTCCCCTCTTCCCCTCTTCACACTCAAACCTTTCAACTTCAATTCAAAAATCTGCCATTTTCTCTCCTTCAACACTCGCCATTTCTTGCAGTAGGTTTTCATTGATCACTTTTTCATGGTTTTAATGTCTAATTCCTTTCTTTGATCACTTTGTTTTCATTATTTTTTACGTTGTACGTGTATTTTCTCGTATTAGAAATGCCTCCTCGCCGTCGGTTCATAACCAGCAAGGGCGATGACTTTGCACAGCACTTCACCAAGCGAGAGTTGAAGGAGTTCTTCTTCAGTGATGACCCGGCCTTGGCACTCCTAGCTGAGTGCATTCTCGATTCAAATCCTTACCTCGATCCGGATAGTGACGGTGATGAGGACAGTGAGGGTGAAGAAGTTGAGCTCGAGGTGAATGCTCTTCCAACCTTTGCTGAGATGGTGGAGTGCTTCGAGTGCCTCTTCTTGGCCAAGGAGGATGCCGTGCTCCGTTGTGAGTGTTGTCGCAACACATTCCATCCGGAATGTGTTGGCGAGGAGGAGAAGAACAAGGACCTCCGACTTGTCGAATGGAGTTGCCCAACATGCATCGCGCGACGGCCCTCTTGAAGACTAAGTTTATTTTTTTTTGCAACTAATTAAGTTTATTTTGAGATCTATATGATCTAACTTCTTATATATGGTATGAATTTGTTAATTTACTTCTTTTGGATATGAACTTGTCATTTTGAGATCTATATGATCTAACTAAGCAAGTTACCTTATTATTGATATTATGGTTGTTTTTATTTATGGTTGTGTGATGCTTGATTAAATTATGATTTGTTTGGCATATTTGTTTTAATTGCATATTTGTATGTCATGTGTGAATAATGGGTGTCAATCACAAATGAGTTGCTTGAATAATTGGTGTGGATAAGAAATTATATGATTTTCAATATACATATATCTATATCTGCCTGAAAAGGAAAAAAAAAATGGCAGAAAGACATTCATCAGGATCGGTTTTTTACGTTTTCACCGATCCTGGAAACCATGAAGATCGGTTATTCTTAAACACCGATCGTGATAATCATCGGAATCGGTGATCTTAAAACACCGATCCTGAATGGCTTATCTGCAAATTTTTGATTTTTTAAAGCAAAAAACGATTATTTCTTCAAATTTTTATTTTTTCTGCTTACTATATGGATTTATATTGAAAATGCCAAATCTGGACAAATTGGCGCTCATTTCTTTCACCAAATTTAGGTCTGGAAGAGGGGACAAGGGGGTCTACACAAGTCGGTGGTTCTTCTCTGCTGTTTCCATCAGAGTTTACTGAACTTAATATGAAAAAAAAAAATTTAATAAATTATATTTCATGTTCAAGAGTTGAATGAAGGATAAGGACCTTAAAAAAAAAGCAAGAGTCCGAGGAAAAGTTCGAAAAATCATATGTTTCTTATATGGAATCGAAAAAATTTGAATCTTATTCTATGGAATCAAAAAATTCATATGTTTCTTCTATTCTGAAATTCTTTTACAGGATCGGTTATCTATTTAGCCGATTTTGAATGTTAACTGTTAGCATCGGTTAATAAAAAAAAACCGTTCAGGATACTTGACAATCAAGATCGGTGTGTTTTTTACCGATCTTGTTTATTAGCTGGATCGGTGTATAGGTAAACCGATCCTGATACACATTATCTACATCGGTTAAACCTGTAACCGATGTTAATACTTAACAATCACGAGCGGTTATCGTGTTTGCCCGATCCCAAAGGTATTAGCCTCAGTGTTTTATTTTAACCGATCCTGATGAGGCGATACTGTTTGCACATTTTCCACTAGTGAGGTTTTCTTTCATGCATGGAGACTCGGGCCTTCTTCTTTGTTACCGTAATCTAGCCTTCATCAATGCACTGAGGTACAGTGTGGTTGTTGGGGGGAGTTATGAGGGTGGAGTAGCCTGTAGGAGGGGTGTGAAGCTTGCTGGGGTGTTGTGCCTCATGGTCTTTGACTGGTTGACTAGGTTTTCCTGCGAGAACCTCGGCATAAGTCGGTGTAGAGGAGGTGGCCTGACGTTGCTTGATGAGTTGGAGAGTCGCCTGTCTTGTCGCCAGCCTGAGTTGGAGAGACGCCATCTGCATGCGTAGGAAAACACATGTTTTGGAATTCGCAACATTTTATTCTCATCTGCGTGCGGGCCATCCAGAAATTCGCAGAAACATTTAATGTTTTGGAATATTATTGATTGATCACGAACCAAAATAACACGGGCAAGCAAAAAAGAAACTGGTATTTGTTGCAAATGTAGTGTGTAGTGGAATCAGGACAGTTAGTTACATTTTCATTTTGCTTCTCTATTGTTTATGCTCTAATCATAAAATCTAGACTCAGTGTTAAAAGAATTCTATTTAGTATTTATCACATTTTCATGTCGGTGTGTGTACACACTTGTCTGCGTGTCTTTTTCTAAAAGAGGTCAGAGAGAAGAATATTATTTATTTTGTTAGACGAAATGCTATTTTCATAAATTTTGTTGGTACACAACTGTTTCGTAATTTTCTTTGCTGGTTTGATATTTTTCCTAAAAAAATTGGTTACTACTACCTTCCTAATTTTGTTCGATGAATTACTATTTTTCTAAATTTTATTCGTATACTACTGTTTTCATAATTTTGTTGGATGGAATACTATTTTCCTAAATTTTGATCGGAAGTTACTCTTTCACTAATTATATTTGTTTCAATCGATATTTCAATAATTATATTTGTTTCAATTCGATATCTGTAAATTTTATTAAGATACTACTTTCAAAATTGTTTTTGCTGGGATGCTATTTTCTTAAATTTTGTTATGGTACTATTATTTTCCTAATTTATGTTGCTTGAATTCCATTTTCCCTAAAAAATTTCGGATACTACTGTTGTCGAAATTGTTTCTGCTGCCATACTATTTCCGTTAAATTTTACTGATACTAATATTTTCCTTTTTTTTTGTCGAATTATTTTCCCATAATTATTGATCGGATACTACTATTTTTGTAAATTTTGTGCCTATTTTACTATTTTCAATTTTTTTTTGCGAAGATGCTATTTTCTTAAATTATGTTATGGTATTACTATTTTCTAATTTATTTTGTCTGAATGCAATTTTCCTAAATTATTTTCGGATACTACTAATTTCGAAATTGTTTTTGATGTATTGTTATTTCCATGAATTGTTTCGAAAACTACTACTTTCCTAATTTGTTTTGCTCGAATACTGTTTTCCTATTTTTTTTCTTGAATGCTAATTCATAAATTTTGTTCTTATGTTGCTATTTTTAAAATTGTTTTTGCTGGAATGCCATTTTGTTAAATTTTATTCGAATACTACTATTTCAAAATTGTTTTTGCTGGAATGCTATTTTTGCAAATTTATTACGATACTACTATTTTGCTAATTTGTTTTCAGATAAGTAATTCATAATTCGATAATTTGAATAATGGCCCGTTTAGTGAGACAATTTGATCCAATTCAACCCATAAAAAGCCCAATAAATTACACCAAGTTTTAAAATTGCGGTAATTCATAAATAACATCTCTCAGCCCAAATTAACCTCATATTCTCTCTTGGGCCCAAAGCTAAATACTCTATGAATTATTTTGTGAGTAGAACTAGGGTATTCTAAGTTCACCAAGCTCCTTTGTGAACTCAACATTAAAACCTATCGGATTGGCTTCAAACGACGAATTCAAACTGTTAAATTCTTCTACTTTACGAGTGATGCGTCTACATGTGAAAATTTTAAAATTTTAAATTAGTTTTGTATAGAGTCAAGTGGTCAAAAGGCATCCAAAAAATGAATGCATTAAAATTAATTTATAAACCTTCTAATTTTGACCACTTGATTTTATACTAAATTAATTCAAAAGTTTAAAATTTTCACATGTAGACGCATCTCCCGTAAGATAGAAGGATTTCAACGATTTGAATTCGTCGTTTGAAGTCAATCCGATAGATTTTAGAGTTGAGTTCACAAGAGGACTTGGTGAACTTAGGAACACCCTAGTTCTACTCTTATTTTATTCTTCACCTCTTACTTCGAATTCATATCCTCCGTGGTACCGTAAAAGGGAATCTTTTAGAATTGTCAACATAGGTGTGTAGACCTGCATAGCTAGATTAAGAAGGATTGTCGAATATGTCCACAACGTAGCAACACGCTAATTACATCATCTCAAAATTGCTAAGGTGCGGATTTCAAGTTATTCCTAGCTCCTTCTAACTTGCTTAATTGTTGTTGTATGCTTGTGGCCTTCTAACTTGCTTAATTGTTGTTGTATGCTTGTGGGTTTCTTTGCTTGCTTTTGGTTGCATCTTGATTGCTTGATGATTGTGATTTAATTGCCGGATTATTTGATTAGAATTATCAATTTGGTTGCTTGATTTAGTATGTATGGTAATGGTTCATACTTTCATAATGCATGACATAACATGAATCATGGAAGTGATATAATGAATGGAGACTATAATTAGTGAACCATGTAATACTTGGTCCCTTTGAATTGTAAACCAGATCGGTATGTATAGTGACACTTTAGACAAGATGTTGTAATTTGAACATGTATACATAAGCCTCAAGTCTGATATTTGATGATTTCTATATCGATTTATGGGACAGAGAATGACATGATTGAATCATTTGGTTTAATATTATTTGAAACATAATTTGGTTTGCTTAATTGCAATTATCTTGATAATTGCTTATTGATTTCTGGTTTGTTTGTCATACTATATATATTTGTTATAGTTTTGAATTGTATTATATGAATACATGAAATGTCTTAGGAAGCATGATCATACTTTTCTGAAATTAATTCATGACCATAGGTTTGATTTAAGGAAAAATGGCATGATAATGATGCATAGTATTTCTCGTGAAGCATAACCTATAGTCATATGTCCACTTGATTGAATATTAAACTTGGAAAATTGACCGCTCATGTAGGCGCTATCATTTTGTTGTAGCGCATGACCGGGGTCATGTAGGCGTTGTTTTCGTGGTAAGTGCATAAAGTTTGTTATGTAGGCGTCGTTAATTCGTGGAAGTGCATAACATAAATTATGTAGGCACCGTATTCGTGGTAGTGCGTGATTCAGTTATGTAGACGTCTTTAATTCGTGGAAGTGCATAACTGAAGTCATGTTGGCACCGCATTCGTGGTAAGCACACAATTCAGGTTATGCGCATAACATAAATTGTGTAGGCGCCGTATTCGTGGTAGCCCATGACCCATAGTCAAATAAGTGTCGAATATGGATTGCAAGATAGAAATGTTATATGAATTGCTTTACAGGAACATTTGTACATTAAGTAAGATTCATGAGCATTGCATTTGGGTACCTATATCATATCATATATGCATGGCAAAAGATTGAATTTTGTTTCAGTATTTCTCTTATGATTGCTGTAATTATTAATACTTTGTGTGTATTATTTCTTTTATTTGAACGCGAGCATTTCATGTTGTGAAAATTACAAGCATGCTACTTAGTATTTGATCATTGCACTATGTTACGATAAGCAGACAAATGCATTTTCTTCATGAACATTTTACATGATACTTGATTGGATTTCAAATTTGTAAGTACGTTGTTTCTGGATTTATATTATCTTTGTTATTTTCTTATAATCGTACTCAGTGTTGTTTTGATTTTGTTGGTTGGGTCTTAAAATAACTCCACTATAGCTGAATATTGTACTAAAAGATTTTCAATCTCTCACATTTTCCACTTCGGTGGATTCTAGATACAAAGCGCAAGACATAGGAATGGAAGGTCGAATTTAAAGTTTGCGGAAGTTGCCACAATGATAAGTATATTTTTGTTTAAAATAAGTTTGTTATGGTATTTCGTTTTTATATTTATTATACCATAACAAGTTTATATTCTATTTGGTTATACATATATATTATGAAACTTAAAATAAAGTTTTATCAATTATTGTGGCTCCTGTCTTATCATTATCATTGGTAATGTATGTTATATATGATGATGTATAGGATAAGTGGAACGCCTTGTGCTGATGAGCGCGACGGATTGTCTGCCATGTTGTCGGGGTGTGACAGTTGTCACGATGACTACTATATTTTTCTGATGAAAATTATTCAATATTACAATTTACTTTGATGAGAATTCTATTCATAAATTCTCAAACATTTTATAATTGTGAGAATTTTTCAATAATATATTTGAAGGAATAATTATTTCTAATATTCAGGAAACAATATTTTTCAACCAGAAAATAATTTGCATATCATTTTTTTATTTAAGACATTTGTTTATGATTTTTAAAATGAATGCAAATATTTCAAGAATATTATTCACAAATAATTTGCAATAACATTTGATTTGAAAATAATTACTCCTGAATTTTAAAAAATAATTATTTATGCAAATAATTTGACTTCTGATTTAAAATTAATTATTTCGAATTTATTTAAAGAAAATACTGTGTAGTTCAATAACCCTACATGTTTAATTTACTAATTTTTTATTTACATTTGTTTGCTCATATTTGATAACAAAATATTCGAGATGGATATTCACTTACAACATTTCAAAGTTACAACATCTTACAACAATTTAGTTTTACGATTTTTAAAGTCTAAACAGTCGATCCAAACCATTCAACATGTAATATGTACTAAAATGGTTTGAAAATCAAATTTTACATTTTTTTTGAATTTTTTTACTATTTATTAAGTATTTTACAAAACAATAATAATAATAACAATAATAATAACAAGATCTTTTTTAGTGTATCGGACAACCCAATTTGGTGTATCGGACATAATAATAATAACAATAATAATAATAATAATAATAACAATAATAATAATAACAACAATAACAATAATAACAACAATAACAATAATAATAATAATAACAATAATAATAATAATAATAATAACAACAATAACAATAATAATAATTTTTTTTAGTGTATCGGACAACCCAATTTGTAGTATATCAAGATCTTTTTTTATCTGAGCTAACCTGACGAGTCATAGGTCAACTTAACCCTACTTGTTTTCATCTAAATTTTTATTTATATGTATTGGTTAATATTTGATAACAAAATATCCGACGGACAGCTCCAAACGTGTTGCTCTCCACAGTCAATGACACCCCGAAACGAATGAATTGTCTCCTACGAAATGAAGGCTTCTTATTTTCCTCCGAACACAACCTTATCCAGCAGGCCGTGACTGCTACCTTATTGGTGATTGAATGTACATGCATGGAGCATGGTTAATTCATCGACCACAGTAAGGTAACACAAGTCTACATTTTTTTTTTATTGAAGTTCCTATTCATAAAATATGTGCATTCTATCTTAACCAAGTTCAGTAATTGGGCTTTCTAACCGGCGGCCAAGCAATTCTGCTGCTCTGTTTGAACCACAGAACAAACAAGTCCACTGGATTTGCAATATCTCTATTCATTTTAATCCCTAGAAACTTTATCCGCTGTCTCACCACTGAGTTTATAACAGGGCCAGCCCTGATGCCTTCATAGGTTTCACAAGCAACAAGTAAAGCTTTTACCATTTTAGCAATGAGGAGCATTCTGTTGTTCCTTGCTCTCTTTCTACTCCCACTGGTTCAATCTTCTCTCACATCTCAAGCACAAGCTCTTCTTCATTGGAAATCCACACTACAGACCCAACAGCAGCTTTCATCTTGGAATCTACATGTCCACCCATGCAACTGGACCGGAATCACATGCCGCGACACTAATAAAAGAAGGCAAGTCATTACTAAAATCTCTCTTTAGAATAAGGGTCTAATTGGGAAGTTAGATGCTCTTCATTTCTCCGCTCTTCCATCCATTATAACTTTTAATATCAGTGATAATAAATTCAGCGGAGTAATTCCTACATCAATATGTCTCTTCTCAAAACTCATTTATATATCTTGATATTTCTGATAATGTTTTTCTTGGTTTGATCACGCCAAACATTGGAAACTTGACAAACATAAAAGTTTTGTACATTTGGGGAAATAATCTCTGGGGACCAATCCCTTCTGAAATTGGCAAACTTATATATTTGACGGATTTACAACTACATGATAACAAGCTGAGTGGAGAAATACCTACTAATATAGGAAACTTAACCAATCTTGGCTATTTATATCTTTGGAATAATAATCTCTCCGGACCATTCCCTCCTGAAATTGGTAGTCTTAGACATTTGATATGTTTGGACCTATCAGAAAATTTTCTACGTGGGGAATACCTACTAATTTTGAAAACTTAACCAATAATCCTTGTCTATATCTTTGGAATAATAAGCTATTCGGATCAATCCCTCCTGAAATAGGTAAATATAGAAGTTTGTTAGATATAGACCTATCAGAAAACTTTCTAAGTGGAGAAATACCTACTAATTTAGAAAACTTAACTGATTTTCACTTTATAAATCTTTCGGATAATAATCTCTCCGGACCAATCCGTCATAATATTGGTAAAATTAGACAATTGATATATATAGAACTAGGAATAAACTTTCTGAGTGGAGTAATACCTACTAATATAGAAAACCTAACCAATCTTGTAAGACTATCTTTTTACGATAATAGTCTCATCGGATCAATCCCTCCTGAAATTGGTAGACTTACGTATCTGACATATTTACATGTATCAGAAAACTTTTTGAGTGGAGAAATTCCTACAACTCTAGGAAACCTAAGTAATGTGAATGATGTCGATCTCTCATCCAATTCTCTGTCGGGGGTAATACCAGTAGTACTTGGTAGTTTAAAAAGATTGATTGAACTAAGTTTAAATCACAACAATTTTATTGGGAATGTACCAAAAGAGTTGGGAATGTTACATGCTTTAACATATCTCGATATATCGTCCAATAGCCTCACAAGTGTGCCAGAAGAACTAGGCAATTGTGTTAATCTTGAATTATTAAACCTCAGCAGTAATAGGTTGACAGGAAAAATTCCAGCTCATTTTGGAAACTTAAAATACTTACTAGACCTCCTGGATTTAAGCTCAAATTTTTTAACAGGAGAAATACCAATAACACTAGCACACTTAATCGTGTTACAAAATCTTAATCTATCTCACAACAATTTAACCGGTCAGATTCCGCCTGCATTAGGCGATTTGTTAAGCTTGTCAACCATGGATTTGTCATACAATAAACTGGAGGGTCCAGTGCCCGATACAAAGTTTTTTCAAGAAGCCCCGGAACAATGGTTTATACACAACACAAATCTTTGTGGCACTATTCAAGGTTTGCCCTCGTGTGACAGATTTGTTAAACATAAGAATGGCACAACTAGACTGCCAATGGTTAAGTTGATTGTAGCTCTAACTTGTGGAGGTGCAGTAGTAACCTCTTTTCTACTGTGGCTTCTTTACCTCCTATACTCCGAAAAAAAAAAAGAAAAATTTGGGCACATTGGAGATCCTAGTAAAGGAGAAATTTTTTCCGTGTGGGACTTTGATGGGGGAGATGCATATGAAGAGATTATAAGAGTCACAGAGAATTTTGATGAGAAATATTGCATTGCAAGTGGAGGCCATGCAAGTGTTTATAAAGCAATTTTAGATCCAGAAAACCTCAGAGTGGCTGTAAAAAAAAATGGAATTAGTAGGCGGTGAAACCTCAGTAGATGTTGAAGTATTTCATAGAGAAATTCGCGGTATAACTCAGATTCGACACCGCAACATTGCTAAATTATTTGGTTACTGTTCGTCACCTCAAAGTAAATTTCTTGTATGCAAATATTTCGAGAAGAGGGATTTGTATAATATTCTTAATACTGAGGCTGTAATAGAATTGGATTGGGCAAAGAGGAAGGCTATATTAATTGAGAGATGTTGCATGTGCTCTCTCACATTTGCATCATGATTGCTATCCTCCAATAGTACATCGAGATGTAACTTCCAGAAACATCTTGCTTGATTCTAAGTTTACAGCAAGTATCTCGGATTTTGGTACTGCTAAATTTCTCAAGCCGGAGTCTTCTAATTGGAGCATACATGCTGGAACCTGTGGTTACATAGCACCAGGTAATGTATACTTGACCACCCTATTATTATTATTTTTTGTAGTTTCCATCACTATATATACTTGTGTCGAAAAAGTGGAAATAATTTCCATCTGAATTTTTGTTTTTCTTTACGCAGAACTAGCTTATACCATGAGGATTACTGAGAAATGTGACGTATATAGCTTCGGTGTCACTAGTACAAAAAACCCCTTCACCGACCCTTCATCACCGACTGTTTTAACCGAAGCATCAGTGTTGCTATACCTACACTGACACTTTTATTAAATAACAGTCAGTGTTGTTGCTCAACACTGACGCTTGAAAAATAGTCAGTGTTTGTTATCAACACTGACGGTTTTAAAAAAAAACAGTCGGTGTTGGTTATCAATACTGACTGTTTTTAAAGCGTCAGTGTTGAGTATCAACACTGACTGTTTTTAAAGCGTCAGTGTTGGTGTTCAACACTGACTGTTTTTTTAAAAACAGTCGGTGATTTTTATTTTTTAATGCCGCTGAAATTTTGAAAAAACAGTGACTTCATTTTAGTGTAGTTCTCATGTTCTGTGTAAATAAAGTGCACTAAAACAATTGTTTAAAAATATTTTGAGAACTTACAAGTGATTATAAATGTCTTTATAATTAACACAATCATAGTAACTATACATGCTAACATGCTTGTTTTGGACATCTTTTCCTAGAGCTTGAAATCAAGGGAATACATGCTTGTTTTGGACATCTTTTCCTAGAGCTTGAAATCAAGAGGAATTCAATTCTCGGGAAGAGACGATGAGGGTCTGGTAGTCATTTGCTAACGGGTACCTTGGGCAGGGCAGGGCAGTACCCGTCCCGGGCAGCGGGCAGGACGGGTACGGGTATAACGGGTAGGCGGGTTTTTTTTTTGAAAAACTCCGCCCTGCCCGTCTCAAACCCGTGCCCGTTGCGGGTAGACGGGTACAACGGGTACGGGTACAGCGGGCACGGGCAGGACGGGCACGGGTAGACTTTTTTTTTTTTTTTTTTTTGCTGTTTTCTGTTTTGTGTTCTGATTTGTTTTCTTATTTTTTTTACCGTGTCGTACGAATATTATTACGTGTTTACCGTGTCGTACGAATATTATTACGTGTCGTACGAAATATTATTTCTTTACACGAGTAATTTTATTTTATTTTCAAACTCTCATTCTAATTATATAGTTTCATAATTTATTTATATCTCATAATTATATGCTTGTTTAAGCCCATATATTGACTTCTTAAGTTTTGTTTGTGAAATATTCGGTATTGGTGATCTTTGGGCTATTAATTGAATTGTTCATAATTAATCATGAGATCTCAAAGAAAAGAAAATAAGATAACATTTGGTATCAGAGCCACCAATCAATAACTGAATATTTCCTATGATTGCAATTGATCTGTTCTATGCTTTACTCATGATGTTTAACCAAGTCCTGCGCATGCTTCACAAAAAAGAGCATAACTTTTGATCCGTCCGTCGGATCGGGCTGAAATTTTGACATGAGCTCCACAGCCCCAAAACCAAGCTAACTTACTTTTCAGCCCGATCCGACCGTCGGATATAGAGTTTTCGAACTTTCTTTACAATCACAGAGTTTTCGAACTTTCTTTACAATCTAACATATTCAAAAATCTAACATATTTATAGATTCAAAAAATATAAATCTAACATATTAAAATCTAACTTATTTATCTAACATATTTAAAAATTAATCCGAAATTAAAAAATAAAATCTAACCTATATTAAAATAAATCTAACATATTCAAATGATCAAATAACATATTCAAAATTTAAAAAATAAAATATAACATATTAAAAAAAAAAATCCAACATATTTATAGATCCAACATATTTATAGATCCAACATATTTATAAATCCAACATATTAAAAAATAACCTATTTGAAAAATCTAACATACTAAAAAAATCCAACATATTTATAGATAAACCTAAACATATTTCAAAAATTAATCTAACCTATTCAAAAATAAAGCTAACATATTTTAAAATAAATCTAACCTATTCTAAAAATAATAGAACTTATTTAAATCTAACTTACAAATAAAATCTCACATATTTCAAAACTAAATCTCACATATTGTAAAAATAAATCTAACCAATTTTAAAATAAATCTAACCAATTTTAAAATAAATTACCTATTCAAAACCATTTTTAAAACAAATATAACTAATTTTAAAATGAATATAACCTATTTAGCACAAATAAAACCTATTTAAAATAAAATTTAACTTACTTAAAAATAAAAACCGAATTAAAAATTAAATCCACTGTGCTACGGTAATTTGCGCAATATTCACAATTTCACATGCAGCGCAAGTTAAACAGAGCAGGTTTAGCTTCATGCAGCGCAATATTCACATGAAAAGCTGTACTCAGTGCGCTGCCTGTAGCCAAAACTGTTCTGTTAACAGTAGCCAGTGGGGGGGGAAAATTTGAATTAAAGTTGTTCGGCGGGCAGCGGGCACGGGTAAGGGTACGGGCACGGGCACGGGGCACGGGTTACCGGGTGCGGTGCAGACGGGCAGCGGGCACGGTCTGCCGGGTACTGGTACACCCGGGTTTGGCACCAAAACAGGCCATCCTGCCCATTTCAAGCCCGTACCCGTGTACCCGTTTACCCGGGTATACCCGGGCACGGGTACGGGTACCCCGGGCACCGGGCACGGGCGGACCGGGTTCGGGTTACCTGTTAAGGGCACTGTCAAATGTCTAGGGTCTGGCTCCAGTATTTATAATTATTAGGGTTGAATTTTATTTAAAACTATAATTTATGTGTATTAGGTGAATTTTATTTAACAATTATATTTATTATTCATATTTTTGTTTGTTTTATTTTTCATTTTTTCCTTAATTTTTTTTTCAATATCATAATTAAAAATATATTATTTTGGTTTGAACATTTCATTGAACACATGTAATACATTAATTTATTTAATAAAATCAAGTTAAAACTTACACTCTTTCAAGTTTTTACAAATACGAATTTAATAATTACAAGATAATGCAAGAAGACGGAGAATCCTAAAGAAAATCACAAGTTATATGAATGAACTTTTCAACCGGGATTTTGCGCCTGTTGACAAATTTTATAAGGGAATCCAATTAAGCAATTGTGGATATTTACAATACAATTAAGTCTTCCAAAATTTATAATATTTTTTTAAACTTGATTAGTTGTCAAGAAAGTATGTACATAATAAATAATATGATAATATAATTTATGTTGAAGAAAATAAAAATAAAAATATGTTAATTATGAACTTAGAATTGTGTAACACATTGTGTAACACATGCTCATGCAACTTGGATCCGTTAATTAAGGGCTTAATACCCAACAACAAATATTCATGCATAAAAAATAATGCAAACTAAGATCAAGAATTTCTTGCATAGAAAATAAAGATTAACTATTTAAATTATAAAATTTCATATAGAAAAGATGCTGTAATAACATGTTATTACACCATCACGTACGTGCCTGTTTCAAGTAAATATTTATAAAAAAAATTGTTATCAACACTGACTGTTTTTTTTATTGAACCGTCAGTGATTTTTTCATTTGCTGACTGTTTTTTTGTTCAGTCGTCAGTGATTTTTTCATCCGTCAGTGATTCTCCTTCCGAAAATTTTCCTTCCCGATTTATAACTTTCGATCTGCCGCGAAATATTTCATTTCCCTCTTCTTTGCCGAAAAACCCTCCCAAAATTTTGAGTTGAGTTTCTCTCTTTCGATCAGCCTC
Organism: Carex parvula; assembly: GCA_025461045.1. Classification (NCBI taxonomy): domain Eukaryota; kingdom Viridiplantae; phylum Streptophyta; class Magnoliopsida; order Poales; family Cyperaceae; genus Carex; species Carex parvula. The sequence continues at coordinate 7,620 of JAJGRW010003097.1, read as the reverse complement.
GCGATCTCCCAAACACCCCACCTTGCTGCCTCCGGCTCCGCCAAGCACCCGAGCACCTGAGTCGCCTTGCTGCCTCGCCCCGCCCCACTACCTCGCCTTGCTGCCTCGCCCCGCACCAGCACCCGAACACCGCTGGAGCGCGGAGGAGGAGTGCGTTGTGCGCCCGAGCACCCAAGCACCCGAGCACCCGCTGGAGCTACGCTGAGGAGTGCGTTGTGCGCGGAGGAGGAGTGCGCGGCCTGAGGAGCTCACTGCTGCCACTGGTACGGTACCAAATCAAAACCTAAGTAGGTGCAGTGAAAGAAAATATCAAATCTCCCGTGCCAGTTGGATAATTCCTGCTATTTCTTTCTACTGAGTCCTACTTTTTTGCAATTTTGTTTTTCTCCTTGTATATTTAGGTAGAGCAGATGTGGTCCTGGTTGTAGGAATGTGCGCTACTGTGATAGATTCGCTCTATTCATCCCATTCTGCCTCGACTATGTCAAGTGTTAGTCTCCTCCTTATTCCTTTTCATCTTAATTTATCGTTGTGATGGATTGTGCTGTATCTTTAAAATCTGTCGTATTTTTTAAGGATTAAAAAAATATGCTAGAGATAAAGTTGTTTTGGATGTGTACTGTTAACAGTTGAATCCTTTTGAAAAACACACTGATTTGTGAGATAAAACACACTGATTTTTATTGAAATCAGCTACTGTTTCAGGTCTGGTACCAGAACCATTATTTACAAACCCTATTACATCAAAATACCAGAATTTACATCGACCTTAAACTAAACCAACTACAAACAGCTATCCAAAAAGCAAGGTACCAGTTACAGTAACACAAAAAGCAAATCAGCCTTAGAAACTTCTCAAACTTCTCAAATTTCTGTTTTGTACATTATTATACCATTTTAATACCTGTTTTGATCTACTATTAATATCTATGTTCATCCATTTTTCAGGTTTTTCGTGACAACCAAACAGTGCAAGAGAGGATAATGGACTCGAACGATTTGGAAAGAGAGAGAGGGATTACTATCCTTAGCAAGAACACCTCCATTAATTACAAAGGGACCAAAATTAACATTATAGATACACCGGGACACTCTGATTTCGGTGGAGAGGTTGAGCGTGTGCTTAACATGGTCGAAGGAGTACTCCTCGTGGTATTAAATTGCAAAATACTCAATTATTTATTTATTTATTTTTCAAAATTTTAATCAATATTTTTGCATATCATTTATGTATATAAGCATGTGTATGTTCCTCATCGTTCCAAATGAATCACTAGTTATAAAAAGTAGAATATATTTTAAACATGTACCAAATTATTTTGTATCTATGAAAGTACCATGTTTTCGAGTCCTTTGATAAGTTTGTAGCTTCAGTTGTGCAAAATACTCAATGAATTTGTTTTCCTTTTTCAAATTTTTCACAGATATTTTTCATATTATTATACACATGTTTTTAGCAGTATATCATTTATGTGTATGCTCCTCACAGTAAAAAATTGAGTCTCCAGTTATAAAAAGTAGAATTTTGAACATGTACCAAGTTATTCCTTACCTATGAAAGGACAATGTTTTCAAGTTAAACACTTGACTTTATGAGTTAATGGCAAATCTGGTGTTATCTTTATGTAATAGGTGGATTCGGTGGAGGGACCCATGCCTCAAACAAGGTTTGTTTGAAGAAAGCACTAGAGTTTGGCCATGCTGTAGTGGTGGTTGCGAATAAAATCAACCGGCCATTTGCTCGGCCAGATGATGTCGTCAATGCTACCTTTGAGCTTTTCATTGAATTAAATGCTACTGATGAGCAGGTATAAAATAGCAATTTCTTGGTTTTTTGCTTCAAAATTTCTGGTATTGCATGAACCCTTCAAAAAGAGAAATATTGAATTAGTTCTCTCTATTAAAGTCCGGAACAATGGGAGGCTTGTTTATATGTTTATTCTCTCTCTCTCTCTCTTTTGAGAGCTTAACCGGGGAAGGAACACCTACTGTGTTTTCTTTTATATCAGTCATGTGCATGCATGATATATCTTAGTTAGAGGATGGTCGGGTATCTTATCATATTTTATCATGTTTTCTTGGTTTTTACTTTTAAATTAGGCGCAATATGTCACTAGTTCTATGTACTTTGTAGTGTGATTTTCAAGTCATTTATGCTAGTGGAATTAAAGGGAAGGCAGGGCTATCCCATGACAATTTGGCTGACGACCTGGGTCCACTTTTTGAGGCCATTCTTAGATGCATTCCCGAGCCCCTAATTGAGAAAGATGGCGCTCTCCAACTGCTTGTAAGCTCAGTTTCTTCATTTCTTTGTTTCTTTCAGGTTGCTTTTGATCAGTACTTTAATCTTTTGTTTAATTATGTAGGTGTCGAGCACTGAATATGATGAGCACAAAGGAAGGATAGCTGTTGGTCGGTTGCATGCCGGTGAACTCCGACGAGGCATGGAGGTCAAGGTAACTTTATGTTTAATTTGTAAACAATTCAAGTTTAGGTTTAATTTGCACCAAGTATTAATGTAAGAATCCCTCATAGAGTATATAATATGAAAACAGTCTCCTCAACCAGTTCCTCTCACAAATTCAACTAGTGTGATTGGAACCTTGGATGTGTCAGATATTTACAGATTTGCCTCCTCTAAAAAAGACATTTTTCTTCACTTAATATCATTGCAAATTGAACTGAAATCGACCAATCTGAGTTTGGATGCTAGATGATAGGTTCTGCATTTGGATGGTTGTGAAGCGTAATTTCATCCTTTCAAGGCAACTTGTTCCTCGTTCATTTTACTTGACCAGGTCAGTAACTTAAGATGATGAATAAGTTTACATTTGAAGTTCTTTGCTTTTGTACTTTTGATTAAAATCTCGTGTTGCGAATCTTGAAATGCTAGAAGTCCAAATTGGTAGTCCGAGTTGATGTTTTCATCTCATGAAATAGTGGCTCAAATTTATTTCACTAGTACAAAAATTCATTTCCTTCTTCTTTTTGCGATCACGATCTGCCAAAAACCCCAAAATTTGAGTCAGCCTCGTCCCGCCTTGCTGTCCTTCTCGTCAGTCAAGTTTGGAGCGCCTCGCTGCCTCGCCCTGCTGGAGCGCCTTGCTGGAACACCTGAGCAAAAACCTCGCCCCGCTGGAGCGCCTTGCTGCCTCGCCCCGCCCCGCCTGGTTCAAGGTACTCTCTCTCTCTCTGTCCTTCTCGTCAGTCATGTTTGGCTGAGAATGTTTGATTAATTTGAAAAAATTGTGAAAATTTGAGCTACTGCTATGGGTACGGTTTGATTAATTTCAAGTTGAGATTGTTTGATTACTGCTACTGCTAATTGAGAAAATTTGATTAATTTGATTAATTTCAAGATGTAAAATTATTGTTTACTTATTGTTTACTTAGGGGTGTCAATGGACATAATATTTTTCAAAGCTTTTACTTACTATGTTCATATTACAATTTTGATTTATTTCCTCAACATAATTTCACCTTTTGTCTTTCAGATTTTCTGGATAAACTCAGTCCATACAGTATCATATTTGATATTCCTGTCACGTCAAGGTTACGCATATTAACAGAGCAACAAGGCATCTATATACTTGACAGTACTCCAGGTAAAAATAAATTTTTTTAAATTTTTTTCATTTTTCAGTGATTATATGTTTGACATTTTACCTTCTCTAATTGTAGGGACACAATTTAATTGATCACTAGAGGAGATAGAGGCAAGCAAAGTCCGACAACCGCTTTGATACCGATCGACTCTTGTCAAGCGATAATTGGAGCAATTTTGGGTAATTAGACTTCTCGTGTCCTTGCTCAGTCCAGTCAACTACAAGAATTGTATATTTTTCTTGGACAACTTCTAACCTATTTACAAGAAATACAATGTTGTTAATTTCAGTTGCATATTTTGTTTTTATGGGTTATGTAAATTTTGCTATAGTGTGGTTTTTTGTGAATGAATATGTTATGTTGTTGAATTGTGTTGCCTTTTACTTATGTTGTCTATATTTTGCATGATATTCTATTTAATGTCAATGAATGTCGAATAGTTATATGGCTAACAAAATATGGAGGCTAGCCTAGCTTGATACAAGCGGAACCATGCCAAATATTTTATGTCAACACCGACTGTTTTTAGGATCTACACTGACTGTTTTTAAAGCGTCAGTGTTGGCGTTCAACACTGACGCTTTAAAAACAGTCAGTGTTGAACCCAACACTGACTGTTTTTAGAACGTCAGTAAAAGGTAACCTTCACTGGCGCCGGCTTCACTGACGCCGCTATAATAGTCAGTGTAGGGGTATTTGAACAGTCAGTGAAGGATGTGTTTGTACTAGTGTGTAATCATGTTGGAACTGCTTATGGGAAGCATCCTGGAGATATGATCAATCTATCGGCTTTTGATGAAGAGGAAATCATACTCCAAGATATCCTTGACCAACGCATTGAACAACCAAGTGGACAAGTCATCAATGAAATTCACAAATGATTCATATTGCATATGAGTGCTTGAATAATAACCCATCACTTCGTCCAACAATGCGAGAGGTGGTGAATAGTATCTAGAAGTGAATAGCCAACTGTTTCATAATTTCTAGTAGTTGCTTCCTATGTTTAAAGATTAGTTTGCTGTTGGCAGTTAGAATTCAGTTTTAGAGCATGATGTTTTTTTTTTCATAGTTTGTATTTGAAAGTTTTTATGCTTTATATATTCACTTATTCTATGTAAGCGTGGTGAGAAATACTCATCGTGTATATAATATTATTGTAACATCTTCTATGTTCGGTGAGATTACCATTATTGTTCACAATCTCTCTTCTACAAATAGCTTTTCTTGTTGTACATTTGGTGTCATATTCTCCTTAATAACTGGTCACTTGGAATTAAAAAAATTGGCAAATGCCACATCGCTTTGTGTGCTTATGGAGTATACCAGATGCCGCAGTACTTCATCTATAATAGTGTACCTGATGGTTACCAAACACACTATATTGATTTCTAATGAAATTGGCATAGTTTTCCCAGTTTAGATCAAGTGATATTTTTTATCTATCTAGTAAAAAAAATTAAAAATATAAAATTTGAGCTCCAATTACATTTTCACATATGGATCATGTTGAACGGTTTAAATCGACTATTTGGACTTAAGAACGAAAATATAAATCCAGGGTACAAGCAGATCCGCACTATACTCAGCACTTTAATGCTAACATTTCGTGAGTGCAAATGCAAATAAGGAATCACAATGAGACTAGTGGAAACCATAAGATTAACCTCTCTAAGAAATTTTATCTGAAGAACGATGATAACAAACTAGAGGGAAAAGGGGCACCATGCAACAATGCATTAATTTTAATCATCTTCATTTCTGATATGAACTATTAATTATCATCATATTTGTATTAACTTTAGATAAATTTTGTTGTATACACTTTTTTTAGCTTGTTCTAAAAATGAAGTTGAATAATGAGTTTCATACAATTGATTGATTGTAGTATAGTTGAGCATGTTCAACAAATTAAGGGTAGTTTGGTATTTAACATATCATCTCATACAACAATGCATATTTATTTCATTTAAGCTTTCACTCTTAATCTTTTCTCAACTGAACAATACCTCCTTAACAAGGAATCACAGGAGGAAAAAACACTAGTAAGCGCTGCCGAACACGAAATCTAGAGCTCACTTATTAGGGAACAAATTTGTCATCTCTAGTTAGTATTAACGGAGGTTGGGACTTTCAATGCTTTAAAAAAAGAAAGCGACTAATTGTCCTCAAGCTTCTTTCTCCAGTTTTTTTTCAAAAAACTGTCATTTGACTTGCGCGAATACTGTAAAACTCTATAACCAATACTATAACTTCAACAACAAATCATGTATAATAAGTAGTTTAAAATCTAACAATCCAAGTTAGTTGGAAGTGGTCCCCAAGTGAGTTGCAAACAGTTAGCAACTTGTAAAAACACTGTACTTCTGGCTGTACTTGAAAAAATGACGGCTTCTAGAAGGTTTCAAAAACAAACCACTTCTCAAACTTGTAGTTATTTACAAATAACACCTAAAATTATGCAAAATTAATTTTTTTGCATCAAAATTAATTTTTTTTTGATATTAAAATTTTAAAATTTTTTTTCGTATTTTTTTTACGTAATTTTTTTCTTCAATTATTAATATTTGTATATCGATCTATATCATGTAAAATAAGACTTACATACTGTAAAATTAGCAGATGCAAACTATAAAACTAACATATGTTAACAGCAAAACTTCAATACTGTAAAATGGTATCCAAATAACATATACAAATTATAAAATTTCACTAATCACAAAATTAATTGTTCAAAACCATAAACTATAACCAACAACTGTTCAAAACCAACAACTGTAAGATGTCACCACCCATAATTGTTACCATCGATAACCGTTCAAAACCACAATAATTGTTACTACCCATAACTGTTCACAAGCACAAACAAAACTTCAATAAAAAAACTTAATTGTTCACAACCATCAATACAAACATGGCTTCTGTTACTTCATAACCGTCTGGTGCACATTATACGAATAAGTGAGAAGTTTCTTTGCTAGAACCACATGTTCTTTCGAGATATCATCTTGCAAAATAAATAAATCAATAAGCAAGGTTAAAAATTAGAGTTATGAACCATTAGCATATGCAAACAATCAAAGCAACATATGTGAACTACAAGACTTCAATATTGTAAAATTAGCAGTTGCAACCTATAAATTTTAAATCAGTACAACACTGCATATATCTTGTAAGGTAAAGTGAATACTGTAACCAAAGTGAATCATAATAAAAACTGTCTAATACATATCCTTTACACCTGACTAATACATCATGTAATAAACTGCATCAATGCTGTAAACTTACTAGATAAATACTGGAATTTTATTAACTGTTATACACTGTCTAATGCAGTTTATCAGTACAACTGTTAAACAGATCCTGTAACTATGATTAACCAAAGTGAATATTGTAAACTGTTGCACATATCATGTAAAATTATTATATGTATCATGTAAAATTAGCATCTGCTAATTTTACAATATTTAAGTCTTATTTTACATGATATAGATCCATATATAAATATTAATAATTGTTATATGTATCCTATAAAATTGTTATATGTATCATGTAAAATTGTTATATGTATCCTGTAAAATTACACATATCCTGTAAAATAAAGTGAATACTGTAACTAAAGTGAATCATAGTAAAAACTGTCTAATACATAACCTTTACACCTAACTAATACATTATGTAATAAACTGCATCAATACTGTAAACTTACTAGATAAATACTGAAATTTTATTAATTGTTATACACATGTCTAATGCAGTTTATCAGTACAACTGTTAAACAGATTCTGTAACTATGATTAACCAAAGTGAATACTGTAATTGTTGCACATATCCTGTAAAATTTTATATGTATCTTATAAATTGTATCATGTTATAAATTGCATCCATACTGTAATAATTACATATATCCTACATAACTTATATCCTATAAAATATGCATGAATCTTGTGAAATAACTTATATAACCTATAAAACTGTTAAGCATTTCAAAAGTACAAAACTCAATACTGAACA
>JAJGRW010003096.1:0-20826 GCA_025461045.1 Carex parvula | reverse complement strand
TAGGTATAAAGTAGTGGGACATATTATTGGCATGGGTTAACCCATGTAATTGTTTTGTTGATTTTTTTTATATTATTTTATGCTAGAGGTCCATGTTAAAACTGGGCCACCATGCCCATGTTAATAATCTAGAGAGTCGAGACGGACTATTGGCATGGGCTGTCGCATGTAATTGTTTTATTGATCCTTTTTATATTATTATATACTAGAGGTCCATGTTAATACTCGGCCACCATGCCCATGTTAATATTCTGAATTGTTTGGACGGATTATTTGCAAGGGCTATCCCATGTAATTGTTTTTGTGATCCTGTTTAAATTTTTTTATTCTAGATGTTTGTGTTAATGCTAAACCACCAACTCATGTTAATAATATGGATTGTCGGGACTGATTATTTGCATGGGCCGCCCCATGTTAATAATTTTGAATTACTTGTCAGAGATCTGTATTTATTTTTTTCTCTCCCTTTCAATGGTGAATATAACTATAAATCAGAGATATACGAATTATTACAGTGTATAAAATAACTTTAGTTTTGAAACTTAAGCATTTGGGTTTTAGATAAAATTCTCCCAAATATTTGAGATGCGCAATTAATTCACCAAATTGAAAAAAATATATATATATTACAATCACTGTGCTCAATTAATATAAATTTCTAGCTTGACTGTTCATTTATATTATCTAACTAAAATTATGGTGACTTGATGAAGGGGTCCAGGTGGCTTGGGAAACTCTCTATTTAAGCCACTGCTGGGTTCTCTTCCAAAATCGTCCTAAACACCTACAATTCCAGCAGAAATCTGATCAGATTAAAGAATAGAAAAGGAAAATAATTTAGTAAACCTGATATGGAAAATCCCAATCCAGCAGGAAATTCCAATCCTTCGAAAAATCCTAATCATGTGAAAGCCGAAATAGAAGATGGCTGTGAACAATCTTCAAGTGGATCTGAACAGCCTACCATAGTTCAGCCACTCCAAGTTCTGTCATCTGTGATTGAAGTCTCTTCATCGGATGATGAATATGCTTAGCCACCTGGTTACCCTTACGGCTCAGCTGGTGATATTGATGATGAGAATCTTTGGATAAGGTTGAGAAGAAGCAAGAGGATATGGGAAAATGTAAACAAGAATGGAGGCAAGCAAATCAGATACTTCTCTCAAAAGAAAAAAAAGACGAGGCAATTAGTGAGACATGAATAGTTTTTTTTTTTAATTAGAGATGGAGACTTATGTTTGGTATCTATTTGATGTTTTCATTTTAGTTATCTATTTTATATTTTTGTTACTATATTAATTAAATGATGTATCATGTAACTATTCTTATGTTATCAATATATGAAGTATTTGTGTTTTTTAATTCTCTAGTTGCAAAATGACGACATCCAAACCCACTGTACACTGTTTTGAACTATTCACTGTTTTGGACATTTCACTTTACAAAATTGATTTTATGTTGAAAAACATGTAAATAAGTGAAATAAAGATAGGTCTTAAAAGTACTCATACGTGCAAAACAATTAAGGAATGACAAGTCATTAAGCTAGGGTCTTATTTGCAAAAGGGACAGCCCCAACAAAATGTGCAGTGAGAAAGGATTAATTTTAACACCCCAGTTCTACTAATATTCATAATAATGTATATTGGAAATCACATTCCATTAACTCCTTTTTGTTTTCTTTGGTAGCATTTGTAAGAAGAATGATCTCCTCTCCAATTGTGTATATATATATATATTTTAATTTTAACTACTTCTTAACTGGACACGTTACGAAACGATACAACTCCATTACGACATGTTACATGCATCGGTCACGTGTTTCAAGTTGTGATCATTCTTTAAAAAATAACACGACACATCATAGCACGTGACCAAATGTGACTACACATAACAAAATCAATGTAAAATTTATGCCATTGTCTATTTCAAACAATAAATATTTTTCTATCATAGTTTCTTTTAAAGAACTTTTTCTTTGTTTACCATTTTTTCACATTTTTATATTTTCCTTATTTTTTTCTTCCTTGAACAAACATAAAACTAGAAAGAAAGAAAAATTAAATGTGATTAAATGTGATTATACGTGAGCAAATGTGATTATTATATAACTTGATCATGACACGACACAGTATATTTAAACTTGATTGGATCACAATACAATTCAACATGTGATCCAAATCACATCATAATTAATCACGATGCATCACAACACAAAATACATCCCTGGCAAAGAACGGAATACACCATGAGCGCCCTTTATCTTTTTTTTTTTTTTCCTTATTAGAGTTTTTGTTGTTTTTTTAAAAGAGAAAGTGGTGGCCCGGGTGGGGCACTATTTTGTCCCTCAACAAACAGACTAGTTCAGAGCTTTCTCAGGTCAAATTTCATGACTAACATTCATTTCAGCTGTGGGAAAAGGCTTTAATTCTTTTTTGAACTTGGAAGAAAAAATTTCAAGTAATTAACTTGATTGAAAGGGAATTTCTGCCAACTAATAATTGAGAAAAATTATATAAAATGAATTTTATATCCATGAATTAAGCAAATAAATAAATAAATCAGAGAATAGCATGAGATTAGATATTTAGATGTATTTCATCTATTGTTTCTGTTTCCTCCTTAAGTTTGGGCTTCGGCCCTCTTTGGACCACATAAATCCACGGATCTTGTAATGAAAAGGTCAAGGCCCGGCCCATTTACATCCGAATAGTTACAGTAACGCTCCTTCACTCAACGGCTAGTTTTCTAATGGTCCCACCAACGTCAAATTCCAACTTTTTTTCCTCGCCGTGGGATCGGAATTCGTGGGCTGAGATAGTTTTTATCACTAATCGGATTCGACCGTTGTCGCTCCTTCCACAGAGAATAACAACAAAGCTCCTCCCAAATCGCAAAGAGAGAGAGAGAGAAATAAAGAAAAGAAAAGGAAACAAGAGATCTTTGCGCACATCTAACAATTCTCTCCGTTTTTACTAAAAACCTGATCATTGATTTTCCCTTCAAAGGATAGGAACAAACGACAAGAGGTGATTAACCAACTTCCTTTTCTATTTGAGTTTAGATAATTTTCAATGAGACTTCTAAGAATTAATCTTTCTCAGATTTTTAATCCGTAAGATTTATTTTGTCAAACTTGTTCTCAAAGTACTTTTCCTAATTGAGTTATTTTTGTGTTCAATTATTTTTTTCTAAAGCATGGCACTTGAAAAGAATCCCAATTAAAACCTTTATTACCACCCTAAAATCTTTATTTTTTATTCTTTTTCGATATTTTGAAAGGGATTTATGTAATTATACTAGATTTTTAACTATGGTTACAAAAAAGTTTTGCTTTTATTTCCAGTTGTGCTTGCTAGAGTGGTTGATTTGTGCATGCACTGAAAGTGTTTGTTTTAATACCTCTCACAGGGAAAAAATGACATCCTTAGCCCCGGGAATAGTGAAGAAACTGCTTGATGGAATGAAATCTGGGGCCCAAAATCCAGTAGGGGACCACCGCACCGCTCTGCTACAGGTCACCGACATCGTACCAGTAGACCTCGATGAGAAAGCCCTGTGGCCCAAACACGGTTTCTATATCAAGCTCTCGGACTCCACAGACTCGGTCTACACCAGCCTCCCTGCGGACCAATCGGATCTGGTTATGTCGAACAAGATCCAATTAGGGCAGTTTATAAACCTAGACCGGCTTGAACCGGGCTTGCCTGTGCCGGTTATAGCGGGGTGCCGGCCTTTACCCGGGCGGCATCCATTAGTCGGCACTCCTGACCCGGTTCGAACAAGTTGTAGGATTCAACGGAGGGGGTCGTGGGATTCGTTGCCAGGTGAGGGTCTAGGTCAAATTGGAACTGTTAAACCCGGTACTTTGGATTTTGGAGAGAAGACACCAGCAAAGGATTTTAGTAAGATGAGAAGGAGTTGTGTTATACCAAAGATGGTTCCATTGAGGAGTAAGAGTGTGACTGATAGAGGAGCTAGGGTTACAAAAAGCCCTTTTCCTGATGTAAGTATACTCATCCCAATTTTTGACATGAACTATTCTACCTGCATTTGGTACAAATATCAAAGTGTAAATAGCCCTAGAATAGTACCGATGTAAAATGTAACGAATTCAAATTTAGTTTCTAAATACCCAAAAATTAAAATGCTCCATTTCTTTGCTCCCAACTTGGTATAGTTAGAATTTTTACGTCAGAACTTTTATTTCCTTTTTCTATTTTTGTGTTTAGGACAAGAGCTCGGTAGCATCGACACCCGCTCGTAGATCAATAAAACGAGGTGAAAAGCCACCAAAAGCATCTATTTTCACTGATGAAATCGAGAATAGTAATTTAAGTATTTCTATGCACAAAAGCAAGCAATCTTCACAAGTAAGTTCATATTGTCAGTACTTTTCTTTTTCAAACAACAAAGCAAAGCAGCTGTTTAAAAGAAAGGGGTACCCTGGACAAAAACTATATGTGAATCCTTCAAAATTAGGGTTTTTCTTGTAAATCTTGTAGGGTCTTTGCTTTGCAATTGGATTATTATATTTTAATCCTCTTTCATTTTTCAAATTAGGTGAATGCGGTCATATGTACACCTATATCGAGAATTAAACGGGTCGACAGCACATCTTCTAATTCTCTTTTTTCTGATGAAAAAGAGGCGGATCTTTATTCTGTCGAAAAAGAGAAAGATAAAATTGGAAGTATCTACAGGTGCAAAAATTTGTTTAGTGCACAATCTGATAGTGATTATTCTTCCCCTTCAAAGCAAGTCGGCTCTGGGACCCTCTTGGAATTGCCTGGGAAACTCAGCACTCTTGGAAAGGTACAATCATGTAAAATTGTGTTGTAGTATTGTAGTAATGTAAATGATTAAAATAATTGGAAATTTATTCATTTTTTGTAGGAGGCAATACAAAAGAGAGATGCAGCTCAGAAAGCGGCACACAAAGCGTTGCGTGATGCTAGCGCAACTGAGAACATCGTCAGAATCCTCAAGTAATTAATTACCAAACACTTTTGCATCTTAATACCAATAGAGATACCAAATTAATCTTCTTTTCTTTGTTTGTGTTTTAGGATGTTATCTGATGTGAACAGGGTTGCAAAACCCGATAACCCGTCTTCCTGCTTTGAGAAGTTTCTGTACTTCCATGAAGAAACAATCCAGGCTATAAAAGACATAGAAACAATTCAAGCCGCCACATCTACATCTACAAACAGCAAATCTGCAAAAGATCCATGTGACCTTGACTCATCCATCCTCCAAGAAATTGCCCAAAACGCAAGAACACCTAGCAAGAGAAGACATGTTTTCAAAGAGACGCCTGACAAAAACCGGGTTCTGGTACTGACTCAAAATACCAGTATAACGGATGATGTTTCGGAAATATCACTTAAAATGGTCCGAGAAATACAAGAAGAATCGGCAAATTGGTTTGTAGAATTCTTGGACCTTGCCCTCGAATCGGGTCTGAAAAAGACAGGTAATGGGTTGGGTCCAGCCAAGAGGGCGTCTTGTGTGTGCCCGCAATCTCTCATGTTACGGGTTGTTAATTGGATTGAAATAGAACAAAAAACTAATGGTGGCAAGAGGAGACATGTTCACCCGAAAGCGAGTCAAATTGCAAGGAAGTTAAGAATAAAGGCTAAAAACCCCCAAGTTTGAGGGTTAATTGTGCAGTTTGTTTAGTTTTGAGGGTTAGTTGTGCAAAAGGAGGCCTTGCGTGTATTAGACAATAATTTTTTTTCCTTGTTTTATATTTTGCTTATTTTGGAAAGAAGGTTTAGAAGATTTGCTCCTTACATTTGAAAAGTACTCATTCAATTATTGATAGTATTGTTTTCCATTTCGCTTGTAGCAATATTTTAATCATGCAATTCATGTTGTACATGTGTTGAATAGCTGATAGATTAGACTGGTACAAAGAACAAGCAACTGGTGCGAGGGGCATTTTTGGAAACAACATAAATAATTCTTTGTAATTACAGTTTGAAGTTTGCTGTTAATGACTCCAATGATAAAAAACAACAAAAAAGACAATAACCAATTGTAGCGAAAAGAAGAAACATTGGAAGCATCATAGCTGTTATTAATACACATCACACAGTGGAAATCTGTTTGGTAGTGAATTTGTAGGTTTGTTGGATTGCATCATTGCATGATGATGCTAGGCCTCACTAGCGGTGTTTTAAAATTCGGTTCTATGCAGCGTATATATGGCCGCATATTCGTATTCAGTGTCCGGCCGCATATTGAGTCCATGCATTAAAAAAATTAAAAAATATTCAAAACTCATTTCAGGAGTTCCGGATCCACCAGGTAGGTGTTTTCTCCAAGCATCCCACTCAGAAGTTTTTTATAACCTCTTTACTTGCTGCCTTATTGTATTTAAGTACTGTGGGACTAAATGGAGACTACAAACCGGAATGTTGAGGCGCTGTGGGACTAAATGGAAACCCAATTAATTAATATCCGTAAAAAAAATTATTCAGATTTTTAATATATAATCTCTCACACAGGAAAATTATCTCTTCACCTAGATTTGAATCTTTCTGTTAATATTCCAATGATTAACCTTAATCGAAATTATCATGAAAAAGTTATGATAAAAATAGAAATATGAGTGAGGCTATTGTCGTTGAGCGGGACTAGTGTCATCATGACGTGGCACTCGAGTAGGATTGACAACGTCATTGCATGAGCTATGTGCATCGGCTTGTTAATTTTACTTTCAGTTGATGATTAGAACATCTAGAGCGTTCAATTTTCTCTGCATTAACTAAATTCAATTTTTGAGTTAAGATCTGGAGCGTTCAATTTAAATCTGTGCTAAATATTAATGGACTCCGAGCGTTATATTTGTAGATTGAATTAGGGGTAGTGATATCCGCACAACATAGAGAAAGATGAGGTAGCACAGTTGGTTAGGAAAAGAGTTTGTTAGTTACTCAAAAGTCGAGAATTTAATTTTCTCTTACGACTTTACAATTTCTACGAAAGTTTTCAAAAATATATCCGCATAACATAATTTGTTAATGACAATATTATTTAAAATTTTAATTTTATGGATAAATTTACCCTTCAATTGCCGCTTCTCAAACATTTGATCACCTTTCCTTAATTATTTTGCAATATTAATTTTCTTAAGAGACAATCCCATAAAAGAAACAAATATCTTGTACAATTAATGTCCCTAGTAGATCAGTTAATTTTTTTTAATGGGGACATAAATATCTCGTAGCTATCTAAGTTCAAATGAGAAGCAATTAGTAAATATTTTTTGCTTTTTCGTTATTTTATTGGAAATTTAAAGTATATCAAACTTTTATTCTATATATCATGAGCAACACGTTTTTTATTTACAAGTTCGTTATATGTGGCAATTACAAACATCAAGATAATGCACTAAACATATATTAAAAGTTTTTCAAGAACAAAACATTCAACTAAGCTAAAAGTAACAAATTAAGCCATATGTAAAAACAACGTTTTGTCATAATCAAATAACAAAATATTTTGTTTAATATATCCTTTCATTTAATTTAAGGAAATTAAAGAATAAAAATTAATATTTAATTTCTACTATAGCTGGTATTTTGGGTTTATAGTTACTAATTTTATGAAAGAACATGCTAAAATGAAATAGAGATAAGTTTGAATTTTTCTCTTATATGTTATAAACAAATGCGGACAAATTTGAATTTTCTTACTATATCAAACAAAGTGATTTTAACAAGAAAGAACAAACCATAGGTTATTTCCAAAATAAAGAAAGAAAAAATCATAGGACAGCAATCCTAGGCCAAGGATTCTAAGAGACAACTACGTAAATTGTTTTTTTCAGATGCTCGCAATAAACGAGAAGAAAAAATGGAAAGTGCAAAATTTTTAGTGACAGATCAAGTACTTTATTCTCTAGACGTGAAAATTTCATAGCATGCCCTGGCACTTTTTTTATTAAAAACATTTGCCATTGTTGAAACTAGAAATTTTGGAGTGGAAAAAAATATAGAATAAAAATCTGTGGAGTTGGCTAATCTATTTAGATGAGCAATTAGAAATATCTGTGAAGTTGGCACCAACCATATTCACTGAAGTCAATTTCAATGAGCTTTCAATTTAAGCATCTCAAACGAATGAATATGCTTTCAAGATGTCCTAATCACTGGCTCGATCATTTCAATATTACTGATATACTGGCGCATTAGAATTTGATTTGATCACAGAGTTTGGATCATTCAGAGATAGCAAAATAAATTGAAATAAGGAAAATAGATAAGGGTAAAGTTGTCTATTAATTAAATCTTTTGAATATCAGCACCCCGAATTAGTCCAAATCCTGAGCGCAATTTTAATGCAAAGGATGGAGATCGACAAATATATGTATTGTCTACTTTTATTTATTATTTTTCCAGCTTATAACTTTTAGCACTAAATCTATATATACATATTTGACATTAACACCATGCTCATCGAAAATTTTATGCTCAAACCAGCACGTAATCTTTTCTTTCCATAAACTTCGAAAAAGTATTGCTTTCTAAATGCTCAAGGACATGGATCCCATTCCGGTCCTTAAAATATATTCCAAAATGAAGTACAAAAAGGATACACCTTTTGATACTAATCAACCAAGCACGATGACCGTTCGATTTAATTTAAGATTCGTGCGCACGAACATTGAAACAAACACGTACGAATTTTAAAACGTTCAGCACGAATCTTAAAGCAAATCGACGGTGATTAAATCCATCAAACTAGAGTAGGTCCGATGGGCATCGGACCTACTCTCAAGTGCAGAATTTATTATTTGATTTTATGAAACTGGAGGACATCCCGATTGACTCGGCTCGGCTCGGTTTGATTCGGTTATAAATTGCACGAGTTCCAGTTCTGACCAAAAGATGGATGCAAATATAAATAGTGAGTTTCTAAGGGTGAAAGGAGAAAAGAGACGAAAAGGATCCGTTCTCTTAGATTCCCGCCTAGCTCGGAGCACATTCTCTCTCTTTCTTACTCAACTTATTAGTTACTTGGCGTTCCCGTCTTGTCGTCTCCCATTCCAATCCTTTCCGTTACCACTTACTGTAACCAACCGTAACTAATAAATTACAATTAACAATTTTAATTTTTAAATTACCCTGCCCTTCCTCTGAATAAAAACCTGGCGATACCTTCACCGACATGTGGGGACATTTGCATCCCACTCCCACCCCTCTTTAACAAATTCATATCCTCTGCATTAACGTGCCGTTTGAGTTCAGATCTGATCCGTTCGTTACATATTAGCACGAATTTTAAAGGTCAGATTGGTCCAGATTCTGATCGAACAGTCCATATCTAAACTCAAAATTCCTGATACCTCAGGTGATATGAATTCCTTTCATTACTCCTAAACGCCACGGTACCAAACAAATATAATCAATCAATCCCTTCCTGTTTCCCTTTGCTTCTCTGCGCCTCTTTCGCTTCTCACTTCTTCTCGCTACTACTCTCAAAAGGGGGGGAGAGAGAGAGAGGCCTTTCTCTTCTCTTCTGTTATTACTCCTCGCGAAAGGGAAACCTAGAGAAATATAAACTGAACAGAGGGAGATATGGGAGAGTGTTGCAACGGTAGTAACGGCCGTGCTCTGGTGGCGGCGCCTGACGCGACGGCGCCGATGGTGGATAGGAGATACATGAAGCAAGTCTTCGATAACGTTCACAGGAACATCTCTCTCGACCCTGTAACCTACCCCCTCTCTCTCTCTCAACTTGTTCATTTCTAACTCGTGTTTTTTATGTTGATTTCAAATTGTTAGGATAGAAAGGTTTGTTAGATGACAGGGAAACCTCTCTATTGCTCTCTGATTTCATATCTTAATGAAACAAATCTCAAATATCGAGTTCATACCCGCAGATTAAGGAAACTCACTCGAATCAATTACATCAGAAGTTACTTCTATCCTCGATTTTTATCCTCAGATTTCTCTATCAATACCTTTTGAAATATATATAAATATTTATATTAGTATCCTTTTTTAATTTGATATATCGCGCGAATAAACGGGTACGCTTTATTGCTTTTCGTGCTGGCGCTGGTTTTTATGTATGGTCTGACGAAGTTGCTTAAGTGCCATCAGAGAACCGTCCAATCGTATGATGTTTCGATATTCGTATTTAATTAATAAGTTACATATTCATAGACTTTTATTAAGGTTTATTTTTCAATTTAAGGTTTGATTTTGAGCATTAGCCGTTTGTTATTGAATGCTCCTTTCTTTTAATTGATTATTGTAAAGTTGCATCTACATCCTGTTGAAACTAGGGGTGCAAACGGATCGGATAATATCCGACCGTATCTGGATCCGTATTCGAAAATTAGATACGGATATCCGATATCCGAATATCCGTGCAGATACGGATACGGATATGGTTTTGAATTTTAATTATCCGTATCCGAATAGTAGATATATACCATATAATTTAATATATATTATGAAAATATTTATGTATATATTTACATATATCCGATATCTAATCTGTATCCGTACATATATCCGTCAAATATCTGATCTATATCCGTATCCGAAAAATAAAAATGGATATAGATATGGTTTTACCACTATCCGATCCGTATCTGAGATCCGTTTGCACCCCTAGTTGAAACTACAAATTTTACTTATTCCTTATCAATTCCACAATCAGGCATTTCTAGTTTTAAGTTCCGGACAGTGCTACGGTGCTATGCATAGCATAGAGACCTTTGTGCTACGGCTCAATTTTTTAGTTTTCAAAATCCTAATCGGTGGATCCGAACCGTTCAACATGATCTCCATATGAATATGTACTTGCAAACCAAATTTTACATTTTTTAGAATTTTTTTGCTATTTATTAAGCCACTTTGAAAAAACAGTAATTTGTACACAACAGTAAAATCTTCTGGACCATTGGATCAGCAATTTTTAAAGTGGCTTAATAAATCGCAAAAAAATTCTAAAAAATGTAAAATTTGGTTTGCAAGTACATATTCATATGGAGATCATGTTGAACGGTTCGGATCGACCGTTAGGATTTTGAAAACTCAAAAATTGAGCCGTAGCACGGAGGGGCTCTATGCTACGCGTAGCATATTAGCCAGATTCTTAAGTTCCAACTATTTTGGGTTTTTTATTTGTCATAAAGTTGTTAATACTGTTTTTTCATAAATTTTACTAAAAAGAAAACTGCTACCAATAAATAATTGAATCTTCTTCCACATGGTTGGATATACTGTATTGCATGTGACATATTCTGTAGTGCACGTGTTCATTTTGCATTTTCTTATATTATTGGTAGTATGATTAAATTGGCAACTGTGATTGTCTTCCCATGTTATAAAACTGATTTTGTTACTAATAACTCATCTATTATTGTCGACATTTAAAATATAATAACCTGGATTCATCAATTCCTTATATTTGGTAAATGACACCTTTGCATCACTTGTTTGGTAATAATTTCGTTTATTTAATTTCTTCACAGCTCAGCTTGAAGTTCATAGATACTGAACAATTCCAGAGGTGAATTTATTTGTCTAATAGTTTGACTTCCATCGAAAAAATATCTTTGTGTTACCAATTGACTTATTTTTTTTTTCTTCTCATTGCATAAATGATGAAGATTGCGGGATCTGAAGCAGCTTGGTGAGCATATATTTTCTGAAAAAATTTAACTATTTTCCAGATTTCCTTAAGTTGTAAAATTCTTCAAATAATTTTTATTCGTCTTCTTTTTATAGGTCTGACATATCTGGTGTATCCTGGAGCGGTACACACTCGGTTTGAGCATTCTTTAGGGGTTTATTGGCTTGCCAGCGAGTCGGTACAGTCTCTCAAGAATTATCAGGTATATATATTAACTGTATTTTGTATATTATTACTTGATTAGCTATGGTTAGGCAATAATATCTGCAATTTTTCAGGGTGCTGAGCTAGATATCGATAACTTCGACATGCAAACGGTTAAATTGGCAGGTATTATAACACATATTTATTCAAGAAATATAACTATTTGAAGAATATATCCAAAAAATTGAGATCAAGTTATTTGATAACTACTGTTAGGATTATTACATGATATTGGGCACGGCCCGTTCAGCCATCTCTTTGAGCATGAGTTTATGCCCCGAGCTATCCCAGGGTCCAACTGGTAATTTTCTTTTCTTGTTTGTTCTTTCTTTTACTATATTTTTGTTTTGAAGTAACTGCTGTCAAAAGCATGACAAGCAAAATCTAATGAAATCATTGTGCGACTAATTGTGTTGTTGCTTCTATAATAAGAGTGATGCTGTGGTACTATGCATAATGCATATTTGTATGTACTTTGAATTAATATATTAGTTTTTATAGTCAAAATAGTCGTTCTGAACTGATCAATATACAACTGTACTTGCAGACTAAATTTTATATTTTGTAGATTTTTTTTTAATTATTTTTTTAGATTGGTGAAAATCACTACTTTTGAATGGTCTAGAATCTCCAAATCAAGTGATTTTCAGTCTATCTAACAAAATAGTAAAAAAAATTCTACAAAATGTAAAATTTGATCTACAAGTACACATTTTCATATAGAGATCATGTTGAGCAGTTTAGATCGACTATTTGGGCCTTGAAAATGGAGATATTGATCCATAGTACAGACCAATATGTGCTATGCATAGTACGTAGCCTCACTCCTATAATAATGTATACTTTTTTGTTTTAATATCTTCTCCTTGGTAGGTCTCATGAGCAAATGTCAGTTCAAATGGTGGATTATGTAGTTGATGAGCATCACATAGACATAGACCCTAGTCGCCTTAAAATTGTCAAAGTATTATTTCCTTCTTTGCTCAATTATTTGTTTTTTTTTCTTTATATCTGCTTTTGCAGTGATCTAATACAGTACCTTTTTAAAATGTTCAACAGGAGATGATACTTGCTAGCTCGAAAGAATACGCAATGCCAAAAGTATGATTGGTTTTCTCCACTTTTTTTTTCTTCAATTTTTTTTTAAATTCTGTGTTATCTCACACTACTGGTTTTCAATCTAAACAGAGTGTTAGAGAAAAGTTGTTTTTGTATGACATTGTTGCTAATGGTCGTAACGGGATAGATGTTGACAAGTATGTTTAATTTTCTTTCCCTGTTTAATTTCACTTTGTTGATTTGTTCACAAAATTATGTCATTGAGCTAATTTTTATTCACAATTCATTAAAATTTTAGATTTGACTATATAAGTCGTGATTGCCGGGCATGCGGTCTTGGGTGCAATTTCGAGTATAAGAGGTAATTTTCATTCAATAATAATTTTGTTCCTGTTAGCATTCTTTCTCTTTTTCTTTTTACTTCCCCTCTAATTGAATAATTATTTTATTGGTAAAGGTTGATAGACCAGATGCGTGTGATGGGTGATGAGATCTGCTACCCTGCTAAAGAATGTTAGTACCTTTCCGTGACATTATATATTTGAATTAAAGTAATAATTTATTTACTTTCTCTCAAGTAATAACTTCTTATATTTGGTGCCAGATTTAACTGTCTTCAAATTGTTTAACACACGTGCCGACCTTCACCGTACAGTCTACACCCATGCGAAAGTAAAGGTACATCCACATAGCAAAAAGTCTGGTATTTTTTATGCTTTGGAGACTGGTACGTGCCGGTACCAGCCATTGTACCGTGCATCTTTTTAACAATATTTAAATTTAAAGGCAGTGGAGCTGATGCTTGTGGATGCACTTGTTAAGGCGGACAATTACCTAAAGATTTCTTCTTACCCATTAGACCCGGCTGAATACTGGAAGGTATATTGTTTTTATCTTTTTTTTTGTATAAGTAATTGCATTTTATTCTATTCTCATGTTTTGGAAATTTCCACAGTTAGACGACACAATAGTAAAGACAATAGAAACATCGCACAACAGGCAGTTGAAAGAATCAAGGGATATTCTCTTGCGACTTCGTAGAAGAGATTTATATAGGGTACGCCACATTTCTCATTTTCATATACCAAATTTTGGTTAATTTATTCGTAACTAATAGTTTGGTATCTCTCAGTTTTGCAACGAGTATACTGTGCCAAAAGAGAAGCTACAGTATTTTAAGGATATCACTCCACAGGACATTGTTTGCTCTCAGGTAAGATCTGAAATTTCTGAAATGACAAGTTTTCTTATAAAGCCCTTACCAAATAATTTATCGCTCTTTCTCTTGTTCTCTATCTAGAGAGGTGGACTGCAACTTAAGGAAGAAGATGTGGCTGTAAGCAATGTGAAAATCGATTTGACTCGTGGAATGAATAACCCTCTTGAGAGGTTACTACTTATTTCAAGTAAGGCTACATTACTATGCATAGCGCATATTGGTCCGTTCTACGGGTCTCTATATTATTCGTCATGATCTCCATTTTTAAATGTACTTGCAGATCACAATTTACATTTTTTATAATTTTTTTACTATTTTTTTTGTCAGGTTGAAAATTACTTGATCTTTCATTCTAGACCATTCAAAAAAAAACTTCTAAAAAATGTAAAATTTAGTCTACAAATATGTTTCCAAATGGAAATTATGTTGAACGGTTCATATCGACTATTTGAATTTTGAAAACAAAAATTATAATTGTAGTACGAACCAATCTGAGCTATGCATAGTACCATAGCCTCACTCTACTTATTTTTTATATTTATGTTATATTTTCTTGGTTTATTTTATATGCTCTCTAAGTTCATTTGCTTAACTCGTATAAATTGTTATTTTTTGGTTACCTGCTCCAATGCAGCATCAACTTCTTCAAGGTAATTAATTATTCTTTCTTTCTAAGAAAAGCGTATATTACTATATGTGGATTCCTTGGAGCTGTTGAAAATCTTTGTTTTTTTGTTTGTTTTTAGGATTATGTGAGCAATGATAAGTTCCCAGTACCTGATGGGTGCGTCAGTCACCTTTTGCCGTCTAACTTCCAGGACAGAATCGTCAGAGTTTATGCCAAGAAGCCCGAGTTGGTTCGTTCTACATCTTACACCCTGCATTTCTTTCAAATCTCTAATTTTACCAGTACTTTGATTTGTTTTTCAAGGTTATAGTTTTATTTCTCAATATAAGTTAACATTTGTATACAGGTTGAGGCCGTATCAGAAGCGTTTGAGAATTTTCAGATGAAAATGTATGGTGTTAAGGCACAGGTACATGATACACCAGAGAAGAAAAAACAGCGTAGGTTCTAATTTTAGGCCATATAGTTTACTCCCTTTTGTTATATAAAAAAGAGAAGTTTCTAATTCAGTCAAATTGAGTAGTAGATCCGTAGGTGTTACATGGTATATGGAGAAAGAAGTATACATATATACGTATATAGGCTCAAAGGTGGTGTTGATATTTTGTTTATGCAGTTGTAATTTTTTTGTAGACTATAATAGATACTACGTAGTACTAAGACTATTATTGATTTCTTTCTTGATTGGGCCTAGAAGGCCCAGTAAGCCCATTGTCTATGCATTTGAGCCCTTTGAATTGGGCTTTCATACTTTGAGATTATTAGTTTCTAACGCCTAGAAACAAGTAAAAAACGAATCTAAGAGAGGAGACACCAAAATAGATGGCGCGCCTACCATTTTTGTTCGTATTAGCCTTAGTCCTATCTAATTAATCCATGTCGTGCAATAATTTAGCAGAAAAAATATTTTACTATTGCTAAATCATATCTAGTTGTGGATAACTTTGACTCTCCGCCGATTTAAACTGAGATTGGACCTTTTTGTAAACAAAATCTGATTTCGTTATGAGGATTTTAATATCACAAATTTCTTTTGTCATAGAGATGCGCTCATGCAAATTTTCTAATGTTTTAAGCTTATTTTGTACTATATTTAGAAGTCAAAAGGTGAGTGTTCTTAAATTAATCCATCATAATTAACTAGATTCATTCTTTTTTTACCTCTTGATCTAGTATAAACAAATTCAAATAATTTATAAAATTTTAGACCTGTGGTTTGAATTTGACATTTGAATTCCGGATTTTGTAATATAAATATAAAAGTAAGTATGTGGCATTTTGTGAAACAAAAAAGCTTATGACATTTGGAACCTTCTCTTATGTTGTACCATTGATGTGTGCGCCTTGCTTTCAAAACCAAAGAATATGCATTTCACTAATAGCAATGTTTTAAATAGCGTTTATAGCGTCATAGTGGGAAGGCTACAAAAAAAGCTATAACGAATAGCGTAGCTATAGCGGAAGCTATTCCAAATAGCGTTTTTTTTTTTTTACAAAAATTATATTATATATTTGTACTATATATTAACATTATCTAAAGTTTCATAGAACAATAAATAACACCAAATTAATTAAGAAATTATAATATTCATATTGAACTAGTACAAAAGTCCATGGTTCAAAATATCCATAATAATATCATAAACTATCGATCTTTTTCTATACAAAATATCTTGAGCATCATGATTCATTCTATTTTTTTTTTCTATACAAAATAAATTTTATGGATCTTTATTTAAGCCCATATAAATTGTCTAAAAAAGCCCAATATGCATAGCGCGCTACACGCTATGCGCTATAGCGGACCGCTATTACCGCTATAGCGGCCGTAGCGCAATTAGTGTATTTTCATGTCATAGCTTAGCGTTTAGGGGTCCAAAAACGCTATAGCGGCGCTATAGCGCGCTATTTAGAACACTGACTAATAGCATTAGTAAAATAAAATAGAATTTTCTAGATGTAAGATAAGTAAATTCTGAGGTTCCATATAAATGATACATGTGCGACACTCTTACCATTTTTGTAATTTGCCACACAAACACTTGGTACAAAAGATCCAAGGTTGTGCAAGCACAATTAAGCATGCATCGTTAGATATTTTTATATGAATATAATACCTGCATTAAATAGTTATCGATAGCGGTGTAGTAACCGCGTTGCGTTCAAATAATTGACTCAATGTCAAACTTTTGTTTAAGAAAAATACGGGTCTTCTTCGTATTTGATTAATAATTACGGTTACAAAGAATTTGTAGCTGCATGTGAAAATAAATACAAAATGCTCAAGTACATTTGAACAAAAAGAGAAAAGAATTTGTAGCTGCATGTGAAAATAAATACAAAATGCTCAAGTACATTTGAACAAAAAGAGAAAAAATAGCGGAAAACAAAAGGAAGTGAAAATCTAAGAAAACATATAAATAAAACTAAAAATAAAGTAAGAATTAGGATTTAGTGATTCATCAACTATCTCCTGATGGTCTAGTGTGGCGATATAATAGTTGCGCCATTTTTTTTTAGCAATTCTTTATGTGCCTTATGTAAATCTCTGAAGGTCCTCGCACACCTTTCCCTTCAGATAACGAACACCGCGATCAGTAGCGTTCCCCTCTCCTTTATGTTGTTTGCTGATTGTATCACTGCCTCTATTGGTTGAGATCTCATGTGAGTTGTAATGTCCATGACTCGGTACATTTCTTTAGCAAAAGCACACCTGCCACCATGTGATGCGTCAATTCCTCGTCTCGACGACACATGACACATATGTTTGTGATCGGCCAACCTCTTTTTCTTAGATTGTCTATAGTTAGCAGCTTGTTGTTAGCTATGAGCCATCCAAAGACTTTTATCTTTGGTGGAACTCGTAGCTTCCACAATTAGTGTACATGAGTCGAGATTTGTGGCTTATTTTGAATGACTCAGTAAGCACTTTTCACCGTGAAGACTCCAGTGTCCGTCCTATTCCATGTGATGTCATCCTGGGTTTGATCAATGTGTGTTAACACCCTCGTTAGATATCCCGTGAGTGTTAGGAGTTCTTCTTGTGCCGTTGTTGTGATGACTTGCTGAAAAAGGTCCCTGATCGCACCTTGCATGGATTCCTTCAAGGTAATTGTAGTATCTAAGACATGCGAGAACAGCAGGGGTAGGTGGTGTTTCAAAATCTCGTGTCCCCAGGTATGGTTTCACAGTGATATCTGGTCACCTTGGCTATAGATGTGTGTGACCGCCGTCTACCAGAAGGCATGGCAATCTCGCAATGCACTTGTG
This sequence comes from Carex parvula, assembly GCA_025461045.1. Lineage (NCBI taxonomy): Eukaryota > Viridiplantae > Streptophyta > Magnoliopsida > Poales > Cyperaceae > Carex > Carex parvula. The sequence goes on along the minus strand of JAJGRW010003096.1, from coordinate 2,788 downwards.
AATAGAAGGAATACAGGTATGAAGTTGTCGCTGAGTTTTGTTCCTTGAAAAATTGGTTTCCACATTCCTTGCTTTGGTTTTTGCCAGTTTCAAGACCACTTCATAAGCAGTGCCTTGTTATATGATAACAGATATGTTACTCCAAAACCACCATATTGTTTAGGTTTGCACACCATTTCTCAATTGGCCAGACTCATCTTGGTTGTATGTTCACCCACTCCGTGCCATAGGAATTTCCTCCTAATTTTGTCAATATGTTTGATCACCTACTTTGGTAATTTAAGGACCATCATGAAGTATGTCGGTAGTACAGAGAGAACCGCATTTAACATGACCAATCTACCTGCAATAGATAAGTGTTTGGCTGCCTATCCTGATAATCTACGGTTCAATTTATGTATCAATGGTAAGAAGGTCGTTTTCAGAAGCGCCTTGTTAGATAAGGGCAATCCAAGGTATGTGAAAGGGAAAGAGCCTTGCCTACAACCAAGGACTGCCAAAAGGGGTGCTATGTCTTGCGGTTGAGGGTCAGATATCAATAATTTTGATTTTTGTGGGTTTGTCTCAAGGCCTGATATTTTTTTGGAATAGCGTGAGGGCTATTTGCAAGACCTGGAGCTGTTGTACCTCCGGTTTGATGAAGAAGAGTGCGTCGTCCGCATAGAGAAGACATGGTTTCATGGCTGGGAACAGTAGTCTCGTGGCCCCTGTAGCCGTGAGTTTCGCAAAATATCTTGCTAGAAATCCATTGCTATAATGAAGAATAGTGGGGATATCGGATCACTCTACCGAGGAGGCTATTGACGATGACTTGCGATGTTCCCAGCAATACTGACCTTTGGACCCATGTTATCCATGATTCCGGGAAACCTATGTTTCTCATGACCTGCATAATGAAATTCCAACTGACTGTGTCAAAAGTCTTTTTTATATCCGCCTTGTAAAGTGTCAGAGGCACATTTCCTTGTCTTGCTCTAGTGAGAGTTTGTTGAGCAAAAATGAAGCTCTTTGTTATTTGTCTGTTCTTCAGAAAATATGTCTGTGCACTATTGATGATTTCATGCATCCTATGTTGCAATCTATTGGCCAGGATTTTGGAGAAATTTTTTTGCACTCCATGGATCAGACTGATCGGTCTGGAGTCTTCTGGTCTAGTTGGGACTTCCGTCTTTGGTATCAGAGTTATGTAAGAAGTATTGAGGGGAGATAGTGGTATCCCTCTATCGGTGACCGTTGCAAAGACGGAAGTTAAGTCTAAGAGCAGTATCTTAACAATTTTTTTGTAAAGTTCTGTCGTGTATTCATCTCGGCCTGGGCTCTTCCCGTTGGGGAGATTGGTATGTAGTCTCAATATCCTCTGGTGTTATTGGTGCTACCAAATGGTTGAGATCTACTTGCTCCGGATAGAGGTTGGCCCATGCGATCGTTGTAGTTGGTTCTGTCCCCATGCCAGACTTGAACTTGCTATTTTGGTTTGATTAATGGTTATATACCAAGTCTCACCAGTACTTGGCTTATAGGCAACAGAAATTATTGCACTGATTTCCATTTAATCTTGTCATAAATAATATTATGCAAGTTGTTTTTTTTTTCTTTGTTTTTTTTGGAACCACTCGTATATTATTCATTAAGCTAGTTGAGTATTGTACCCGTATTTTCTAATCAATAAGTCTCAGAATAATTAAATTCGACTTCTATTAAAAAAATTGTCCATAAAAAGAACCATTTCATTCCCAAGTATTATTTGTATTAATTAGTATTTATAATTGAAATTTGCAATTCCATATATATCAGTGTTCTAAATAGCGCGCTATAGCGTTTTTGGACCCTAAACGCTAAGCTATGACATGAAAATACGCTAATTGCGCTACGGCCGCTATAGCGCATAGCGTGTAGCGCGCTATGCATATTGGGCTTTTTTTAGACAATTTATATGGGCTTAAATAAAGATCCATAAAATTTATTTTGTATAGAAAAAAAAAATAGAATGAATCATGATGCTCAAGATATTTTGTATAGAAAAAGATCGATAGTTTATGATATTATTATGAATATTTTGAACCATGGACTTTTGTACTAGTTCAATATGAATATTATAATTTCTTAATTAATTTGGTGTTATTTATTGTTCTATGAAACTTTAGATAATGTTAATATATAGTACAAATATATAATATAATTTTTGTAAAAGAAAAAACGCTATTTGGAATAGCTTCCGCTATAGCTACGCTATTCGCTATAGCTGTTTTTGTAGTCTTCCCGCTACGACGCTATAAACGCTATTTAAAACATTGATATATATATATATATATATATATATATATATATTCAAGCAAGTATAGTACCGTGACGAAATGTTATCCTTAAAGTGGGTCAAGTTTAGGTTTTGATGAATCGTTTAGTCAAAAAGAGGAAGGAAATATTATTATAAAATGTGGAGTGCCTTGAAATTAGGGACATAAAAGGCCATAAAAGATCCCAAATCTGAAAACTAAGGTCAAACTTGGTTAACCTGCTGGAAAGTGACACCAACTTTCTTAGCTGGCTTTGTTTGTCTCAAGTTTTCAGGCTGTTTGCGATTCCAAATTCAACAACAAATTTTGTCAGAGAAAATTAAAATTAAAATATAAGCTACAGGATAAATGGCAGGTTGCATGTCTTTTCAAGTCCGAAAGAAAGCTTGAAATTATATGTATTTTTCCATATATAATTGAACAGTATTCCTTTGGATTAGGGGTGAAATCGGTATCGATAATGTCCGATCCGTATTTGATATGTATTCAAAACA